>APFE030562643.1:27994-69640 GCA_000404065.3 Pinus taeda
CCCCCCCTCTAGCCCCCCAATTCACTACGTAGGGTAGTCGTGGAAAGAATATAACACAACCCAACATGTTGAGTCTCAAAACTGCCCTTTCCTTAGTAAGTTTTCCCATCCCTCCTTATTTGTTTTTCTGTGAAGAAATGCATTCCTATCATCAATGACCATTTTACATTGCCTTCAGGAGAACATTTTAGTGATTTACATGTTATACTTTTATGTTTGTTGTTTGAATAAGTTTTTGTCTTTTAGCTACAGAATGCAGCCTATTCTGTAGCTAATCAGCTGTTCCGTAGCTACTTCCATGCTTTTACAGGTTCCAGGTGTCAGGAGGAGAAAATAACTACATGGGCAGCTTGGAAAACATCATGGCATGGATTGTGTCCTATTCATCTAGCCCAGGGCAACAAGGAATACTCTGGTCAAAGGAAACTCAAACGTAGAGACCTAAGGTAAACAAGACTCTGTTTTGTACACGTTTCACAGTGATGGGATCCGAAACAACTTCCTAAGGCCACAGACTTCATCAACCATCTGTGCAACCGAATCCAACAACCATCACCTTAGATTTATGTCTCCAGTAACCGAGGAAGAGAATTCTGTGTGCTTGTGTACCTACGTGTTTTGTTGTAGCTTATTTTTCTCCATAAAACAATTGTATAATTTCTCTATAAATACCTGTGTGAAGAACGCAGAACCACTTTGAATTTTCTCATGTGTTAAGTTCAAATTATTGCTCTATAATTTTGAGAACTCATACTCTATTTTTAATATGAAGACTATGTGTTTCATGGATCCCTAAAAGCGTTTGTTGGAGTGTTGATTGAGTACATTTAACCTGAGTAGTTGCAGAGGGCCCCTGCGCTGGCTAACGTTACATTTCATTTTTGTTTTGTCTTTCATATTTGAAATATAAATTCACCGTGTTTTTTTTCCATGATGTTTATAACCATTTTCTAACCTTGTTCATAATGCAGTCTTTGTCATCTTCTTACTAATGCAGAATAGTTTATTTCATTACATAATAGTTCTTTTGTTTAATTTATTTCTAGTTTCTTATTAGTAGCTTGAAGTTGAGTTCAGTAGTGTTAGTAATTTATTTCATTTTTTGTTTCATTAGTCTTTAGGTTTTTAATTAAACTGATCAGTGCCATTAATGTTTTGCCATTTTATTACTAGTTTAGTGACTCATATTGTAAGTGAATGTTTCTAAAATGCCCTTTTAGTTGATGGTTCATCTTAAACTAAGTGGTTGAATACTTCATTTATGTAATGAGTCTTTTCTGCATTTTTGCATTTACTTTCTCTTAAAATGATGAAGTATAGAATTCCTCAAAATATTATCAGAAGGAGGCTGTTCTCCCAAAATTGTGAAGCAGAGTAACTAAGCACTTCATTTAGTTTCTATAGTAGATTAGTTGCAATTTCATTTTTAGGCTTAGTCTTTCATTAGTTTTGTTGCAATTTCATTTTCAGTTTCTCATTAAGTTCTGTTCTACAATAGACTAAACAGTAGTTGTAATCTCATTTTTGGTTTTCAGTATTTCATTTTATTTTTGTGTCCGTCATAGATAGCTACAATTTCACTTTCAGTTTTAATATTTCATAAGCCTTGTTTTAGTTGCAACTTCACTCTTGAGTCCTTTTATTTAATGATTTGGAAACAATAATAAATAGCAAAAATAGAAACTCTGTTTTCCTTTTCTTGGTTAAACTTTACTTCCAAATTTGACTTAAAGCACTCTTAGTACTCATTTCATTTCTTTAGTAGAAGTAGATTTAAGATTTTTGTTAAGTGCATTGTAAATCATTAGGGATTAAAGGATCAAAACCCCAAAACAACATAAAACTCAAAAACACTGAAATAAGAAGGGTCATCTAGCACATATAGTGCACTACACTTCATCAGTTTACGATACCCAAATTGATAATTTATGTAGAGCAATTTAGGACACTAAATTGACCAAAAACCTGTACTCCTATTAGGAGAATCATTATAAGCATATTCTGCATGTGCCAATACTTGATCCCGCTATTTTGGATGTTCACCTGCAGGACTTCTTAGAAGATTGCCCAAGATTTTGTTTACCACTTTAGTCTATCCATCAGTGTGAGGATGATAAGTAGTACTGAAACTCAGTTTAGTTCCAAGATTCTTCCACAATGTCCTCCAGAAACATCCACAAATCTGGTGTCTATGTCTAAAAAAATGCTCTTAGGTAACCGATGTAATCTTATAATCTCTTTAAAAAATAGATTTGCAAAGTGAGTAGCATCACTGGTTTTATAACATGGAATAAAATGTGCCATTTTTGAAAATATGTCAACTACTACATAAATTGAATCATGTCCCCTTTGATTTTTTGGTAAACCCAAAACAAAGTCCATACTTACCATATCCCAAGGCCTATATGGAATAGGTAATGGAACATACAAACCTGTGTTTTGGCTCCTTCCCTTTGCATACTGACAGACCTTACAAATTTTCACATACTTTTCCACTTTAGCTCTCATCTTCGGCCAAAAATAAAACCTGTTCAACTGTTCATAAGTCTTGTCTACACCAAAATGTCCTCCAAGTCCTCCACTATGTTTCTCCTTGATTAAATTCTCCCTCATAGAACAACTTGGTATGTATAGTTGATTTCTTTTAAACAACAGTCCCTCTTGCAGGAAATAATCCAACCATTTGCTTCTGTCTAACAAAACATGATTTCTATAAGCTTCAAATGTCTCTTTAAAATCTAGATATTTCCCTTATAACTCTTTAAGAAAATCAAAACCCAACACTTGAATTTTACTTTCTTGAACAAAAATGCTTTTTCTACTTAAGGCATCTGCTACTTTGTTTGATTGACTAGTTATATGTTTTAACACAAAATTAAAACTTTGAAGGTATTTTACCCATTTTGCATGCTTCTGGTTAAGCTTTGGCTGTTGCATAATGTACTGTAATGCATGGTTATCTGGATACAGTATGAACTCCTTGGACATCAATTAATGTCTCCACTTCTTCAAAGATTGCACCACTGCATAAAACTCCTTGTCAAAGAAGAGTATTTCTTCTTTGACTCATTAAACTTTTCACTAAAATAAGCTATAGGCCTGTCCTCCTGACTCAAAACAACTCCAATGGCTTCTCTACTGGCATCACACTTCACTTGAAAAGGTTTATTAAAATCAGGTAAAATCAAAATAGGTTTCTCAATAATCTTTCTCTTTAATAGCTGGAAGTTCTTTTCTGCTTCATCAGCCCATTTAAATGGTTGTTTGTCCTTCTTTATTGTGTCAATAATTGAAGAATTGATCTTACAAAAATGATTTATGAATTTCCTATAAAAACTAGCAAGACCATGAAAACTTCTTACCTCAAAGACACTTCTTGGTGAAGGCCATTCCATGATATCCTTGATCTTCTCTGGATCCATCTTTAACCCCTCAATAGAAATGATAAAACCCAAATACACCAACTCCTCCTTCATGAATGAACATTTCTTTAAATTTAACAGTAACTTCTCTTGTTGTAGCCTCTGTAAGACAAAATTCTGATGTCTCACATGTTCCTCTTTTGATCTGCTGTAAACTAATATATCATCCAGATATACTATTATGAATTTAGCAATAAATTCTCTCAAAAATTCATTCATGAGCCTCATAAATGTACTAGGGGCATTCGACAATCCAAAAGGCATTACCATCCATTCATACAATCCTTCATTGGTCTTAAAAGCATTTTTCCACTCATCTCCCTCTCTATTTCTGATTTGATGATAACCACTTTAAATCTGATTTTGTAAAATATCTAGCTTCACTCAAACAATCCATCAAATCTTTGATTCTAGGTAAGGGAAATTTGTATCTTATTGATTGCTCTTGAACCAATGCACATTCTCTAGCCTCCATCTTTCTTTGGGCTCAACACTGTTAGCACTGCACAAGGACTCAAAATCTCTCTAATCAGTCCCTTGTCTAATAGTTCCTGAAGTTGTTTCCTGATCTCTTCATTCTCTGTGGGAGTCATCCTGTAAGATGCTTTATTAGGTAGATTTTCTCCTAGAATCAAATCTATGTGATGACTGATTTTTCTAATGGGTGGTAACTCATCAGGCAAATAATCTACAATGATATCACAATAATTGTCCAGCATCTCTTGAATTTCAATTAGTAAATCAAAAACTTTTGTGGAAGTAATTATTACCTTGGCTTTGCAAACCAACACAATACTTACCTCATCTTCTTCCATCCACTTCAAGTACTCCTTTCCACTTAGAAAAAGGGTCTTTGGCTTAGGTTTCTTTGATGTATCCTCTTCTATTATTGGCAGCAGTGTATGATTGACACCATCTTTGCTAAATTTGTATGTGTTCTTCTTTTCATCATGCATAGCTCCTCTGTCATACTACCAAGGTCTACCCAACAATATATGACAAACATCCATAGGCATCACATCACATAGAATTCTGTCTTTGTACTTTCCCAACTGCAACTCCACTTCACATTGCTCATTCACTGCCAACTAATATCCCTTTTGAAGCCATGACACCTTGTAAGGTGTTAGATGTTTCTTTGTTTTCAATTTCAACTTCTCCACCACTTCTGTGGAGACCAAATTATATGTACTACCACTGTCTATTATCATCTAACAACACTTCCCTTGAATCTTACACATAGTCCTGAAAAAGGTTTTTCTTTGTGCTGGTTCAACAATTCCCTTAGCTGGTTTTAACAATTTTTTTTGACTACCAAAGATTCCCCTTTATCTAGTACATTCTCTTCTTCTATTACTTTTGTTGCTTCCTCTTCAGTTTTTGCAACAATTGCATTCCTATGATTCATTCCCATATTTTCTAGGCACTCATAAGCTCCGTTTCCCAACTTGTTACATCTGTAACATATGATTTCTCTTCCTCTACTTCTTCCTCCTCTTCCTTTAGAAAAACTCCCTTTGCCACTTTCATCACTTCTTGAGGGTGCATGCTGACTTGAGCTACTGCTAGCTCCATATCTAGGTGCTGTAGATCTTCCTCTTCCACCTTAACTTCCCCTTCCTCTCAAAGTACCTCTATTTCTGGCAGATTGTTTCCTCATGATTTTTTCTTCAGCCTTAAATACCATCTGATAAGCCTCTTCTATTGTTTTAGGAGACAATACACTTATCTCATCTTGGATCTCCATTCTGAGACCATTCACATATCTTACAACCTTCTCATTTGTATCTTGGATTTCCCCTGCTCTTATGCTGACTTTGTATAACTCCTCTGTGTATTCTTTTACTGTCATAGACCTCTGTCTAAGATTCTGCATCTGTCTAAATAATGTTTGCTGATAATCACTTGGAAAAAACATAATTTTCAGTTTTGCCACCATCCTGTTCCAATACTTGATTGGTTGTTTGCCGAGTCTTCTTCTTTCTGCCTGCACTCCATCCCACCAAAGTGCTACATGTCCTTTTAGTTTTGTGACAACAAACTTCACTTTCTTTCCTTCTTCTGTTTCTTCATAATCAAATAATTTCTCCATGTCATTTATCCAGTCTATCAATTCCTCAGGGCTTAAGATTCCTGTGTAGATTGAAACTTCGAGTCTAAGCTTAGATGTGGATCTCAATATTGACTTAAAGAATCTCATTTCAAGATTTACATTTGCAGGTTCCTCATCTTCTACAGCTCCAACTTCAGGTTCACTGACATCTCCAGCATCTGCCTCTCTTCCCATTTCCATTGCTTCCAATCTAGCTTGCATCTGTTGCATAGCTTCCAACACTTTAGCATTTGCAACTGCTCTTCCTCTTCTTTGACCACCACCTCTTCCTTCAACTCTGAAAGCCATGTTGGATTTCTTTTTTGACCCTTGAGATCCTGTTCAGTGTTAGTAGGCTACTCGGATGCCACAAATGGTGGCCTGGGTGCAGGTGTAATGGATAATAGTTCAAATCCAGAAACGATATTTGCAAGTTCAGGTGGAACTTCTTCTTGGATTTCCTTCGGAGTATCAATCATCTACTTCCAAACTTGGCTATTTTGCTAAACTAGCAGAACTACTTAATTTTACCACTATATGACAACCTTTGAATTGCCATGGAATTGAAAGGAATTCAAACTTGTGGTTAATTCCTTATCGCGTCCACTTTTTTTACAACCATTATCGTGTTAAACTCTCCGTCGTTGATCTTACCTTTTAATCTGACGGTTTTTTGATTCAGTTGATCGACAAAACTAACCGACGATCCTCCACCCTTGATCAAAGCCCATTTGATCCAATGGTTAACAATGATATTGGATAGAGATCTTGCACAATGTTTATCCACCCGATAAAGTGGTTTTCTCTCTCCACCCGAGTGCTACGTGTCGGTCGATAAATGAAATCGATTGGAATTTCAAAAGACCACATACCACTTTTTCTTCACCCGATAAACAACTTCATCGATAAAACTGCGTTTCTTCCTTGACCAAACGTATGAGATTATTAATGCACGATGACCGTTAGATTTATTGGATCTATAGATCGGATGGATCTAGACTCCTCTAGGTTAACACGATTTTATCAAGTTTTCTTTTCTCTGTTGATACAAAATGGATTTTGGATAGACTTCTAAGTCTAAGTGTTCCTCGCAGAGGAAAATAAAAGTCTAAGGGTGCTCCTAGAAATAGTCCCATTGCGTAGATCTTTTCATTCTGAATCTACTGCAATTTGAATGGGCTAAAACGGTCCTCAGATGCAGAAGTTATTGCAGAATGAAGTTGCCCTTTGTCCATTGAAAAAGAGGCAAAATCTTATGAAAATGGCCTAAAAGGCTTGTTGAGAAAAATCACATCAAAAGGTTAAAAGGAGGACTTAAAGAAGAGGTGGAAGGAATCTCTGACTGCGACCTCTAACTTATCGCATTGGAGGTAGGCCTTCGCTCGATGTCGGGACCCCCTGGTAGGGTGTGAAGCGATTGCAATGATCGGTGTCGGAAATTGGCGTCAGCATATGCAAATAATATAAGGAAATCCCCTCGATACATTACAAATGCGACATGTGATTATGCGACGGTGAGATGAGATCTACAATGTTAGCCGTCAGATCCAGGCAAGAATGGATGGTTGCGATTGAATCGGCAGATTGGTGAATCGACGATCGACATAACCAAAGGAAGAACCCTTGGGCCGTTATGAATGTGATATTGCGACATGCAATTTGCGACAGACGATCTCAGCCATCAGATCGGAAAGAGATCAATGGTCTAGATTTAATCGACAGTCGGTAGATCGGTGGTCCTTGACATAAAGGGTCGATGCAATAGCGATATGCAATGCAATATGGACCGTCTGATCGAGGAGTAGATCAATGGTCTAGATTGGCAATCCCCAATGCCGATAAAAGCACGGACCTGATGGGTTTATAGACCTGATTTCATAAAATTTGAAATACGGTTTTTCGGATTTTCTTTGTATTCCCGTGTATTGAGATTTTAGACCTCCCACCTATAAGATTGCGATATACCGATAAATGGCAGACCTGATGGGTTTATAGGGGAGATTTCATATAATTTGAAGTCCGGGAATTGCGCCTGATAGTGTATTTCCGTGCCTATTCTCTGTGTATTGGAAATTTGGCCATTTTTGGGTTTTTTCTTGAAGGAAGGCCCTGATTCCTTTGTAACAGCCCCTAATCATTGTACCATACTGCAAGTGGGTTTTTTGTGAACAGTGATGTGTTATGCAGCACAAAGAGCCACAGAGGCAAAAGGGAATGATTCCTCATGATCACAATTGACAGAGCAACATTTGTGGAAGCCACAAAGTTGGAAGAATGCCTCAAATAAGCCAGAGAGCACGATTGAGGAGAGTTGAAGAGCGCAAAGAGTTTTAGAGTCACTTGGAGGTCAAGTGAACTGAAAAAGCTCAATTGACAGCAGCAGAGATTGTTGAAGGCCATTGGAAGATTGCTAAGGGACTCTTGGAGGTCAAATGATCCATTGATTCACGTAGAGGTTGAGAGAGAGCTTAGAAAAGTTAGAGCCGAAGAGGCAGAGCCAGAGCTAGAGCCAGAGCCATGAGCCAGAGCCAAGAGCGGAGAGCCAGAGCAAGAGCCAGAGCTAGAAAGCAAGAGAGCTTCAGAGCCAAGGATAAGATGGGGTGCTAAACTCATTGTGTTCTGTGTAAACTAGTGGAATTGAGCATGGAGTTTGTAAAAGGATTAATACCATAATCCTAGAGAGCTTAGTTGAGTTGACTAGGGATCAAGGAGACGTAGCCCAAGAGTTTTGGGTGAAATCCAAATTAATATCTCTGTTATGTATGATTGCTCATTGCTGTGTGTTGTTTAATTGTTGCTTTATTTGTTGTTGTATGCATTTTATATCAACATAAGGAAATGAACTCAAAACACATAAACAGTTAAAAAAAACACAAGCATACACCTATTTCAAGCACTTTTTAATTCCGCAATTGGTTAGTCACTAGATCTTGGGAACATATAAGCTTTGGAAGTGGGAGAGGTTCTTGTAAGCTTGACAAGAAGCCTTAGTGCCCCATTTTCAGATCATCTATTCTGCCAAACTTGACACCTCCACTACATTTAACTTGTCTCAAACCATATTCTCCGATGTTTTTAATCATAACCAAATTATCTCAAAACATGGAAAATGAAATATTGGCGATGCAATACAGATTTTACAAATTCTAATTCAAACGTAAAATAGGAAATCAATAGAACTCAAAGATATTTCGAAGGAATACAATGCCTCTGGGATTGACCAATTATACACAAATACATAGAGATACAGTTTATATAACTTAATCTTACATGGCCTAATCAAGCCAAATTAGTCAAAATCCCTTTACAATCATTCAAAAATTACATAAATATCATTTCATTCTAACAATCATATTCTTAATCCATGGATTGAATCTGCCTAATCTTAGAAAATATCTAATCTGGTTGATATTCTCCTTGAGAATATCAACTGAATCTAAACAACTTGAATTAATTATAAAATCACTCAATCCCTAAATCCTAGCTCAAATCCTATCTAGAAAACTTTGTAAATTGACAGCTAAAGGATCCCACTCCTTTGCTTGTAAACTTTTTTTGTATTTTTGGAATAAATTTGAAGCCTTTTGTCTTCAAGCCTCATGCACTTGCATCACTCTGCCACTTCAAGGGTTCCATTAATGGGATGGTCTCCATCCAGAAGAACTTATGGCTCCACGATGAGCACAAGATAGCAACATAATGTGAAATTCCCAAGCAACTTCCTTGACAATTTTTTTTAGGGTCGGACAACTGCGATGCCTTCTCACTATTGGTGATAAATCACACACCAGCAGGCGTCAAACTCTCAAGCTATCCCACCGATTTTAGTATTTCTTTAGCACTGGAAATTTCAAAATTTGCATTTTTAACTTCAAGGTGATCGTAAACCAGTGCAAACCCTTGAGATCACCCCTTTATTTGAAAATAGAGTTCAAGGCCAAGGACATAGGTGCATGTTGATTTTATGCGTTTTTTTAATTGTTTTTATTATTTGGGAGGTCACACAAAGCGCAGGAAGAGAGCATACTCAAGATTTCATTAATTGATTATTAAAATTTGGATTCAGAAAGTAAAATGAAAAGAATCGATCTCATACTTGAAATTATTGCTTTTTAATCTTTGATTGTGTTAATTTTTCACAATCGTTTATTTTATTGAAATTTTCTTGCCAAGGGTTAGTAAATGAGTGGTTCTTACTGCACCACAAAATTGCAAATTTATCCTAAATATCACAAAACTTGTTTTTATTTGTTAGTGCTATTCTATTGAAAAAGAAATGAAACATCATCTTAAGTATAAGAGAATTTCCAATGCATCCATTTGTGTAACAAGATCATGAGTAAACTCATATCCAAGTTTGAAAAATAAACCCTAGTGAGTTCTTGGACATGATCATGAAAATTCGATGTTAAAAATTGTAGCATAATGATTAGTTGAGACCAAATTTGAATCTGATCTTTAGGTTTTTGATCTTCTTCAACTGTCAAAGCACAAAGCTCTTCAAATCTTGTTTTTGTAATTGGATTTTTATTGTGTTTTTTTATTTATTTTTATTTTTTAGTGAATGGGGCTTTTTGATTTGTGGATGTTTTATTTTATTTCTATGTTTTCTATATGAAAATGAAAATAAAATTAAATGAAAATGCCTAAATGCAACTAACCCTAAATGAAAATGATTCCTAAACAATCCTCCTAACTTAGTTACATCTAAGTTTTCTTCCTCGGCGACGACACCAAAATGTAGGGCGATTTAATTGTATGCTAAATACCTATCATTTAATTTGTCAACCCAGGGGTTTCATAAACTTATAAACAAACCAAAATATATGGGACCTCAGAGGAAACTATTGTAGAAAGTCTGTTTTGAATAGAAATGTATATTACAACTATAACTAAAGAAAACTGCAAAAGAAATCACATGCAAGAAAATTGAATTAAATTCTAAGGGTGAAATGAATGAATGCCATGGCCTTTCTAAAATATTATAAACTAATATATGAACAACTTATAAGAATCAAGCTATGATAATATAGAAAGAAGTAAATAACAACTAGTGAGAAAGCAGTAAATAACAACTAGTGATTTAGTTGTCAAGCAAGAAAACTAGGAGAACTAGTAAGCAAGCAGTTTAATGACAATCAAATCAAATTTAGGAAATTAAATCATACTTGCAAAAAGGAAATAAAAAAAATCAAACTATGTTACAATTGTATGTAGATTGCAGTTGATGGGTATCCTTCCATTCCTCAATGAGCTCACATGAACAACTATCACACCTTAAGAATCAAACAACACTCATAACTCATAATTTTGGAGAAAATGATATTCTTCATGCTAAATGAACAATCATAAATCTGATGCTAATGCATAACTGATAACTGTTGGCTTCCTTTGAGGGATGCACCTCTTATTTATACATGAGTTAGGGTTATCTTCTCAATAAATGCAGATCCATTAAATATCTAATAGTTCCATACTTGTCTCATATTATCCATAAATATTAGATACAAATCCTATGACTCATAAAGATCTCCATGATATTTCTCCTTGGAATATGGTCCACCTCTTGAGTTGAAATTCGAATTTGTGCTTTTGAGGACAAGTAAGACTCTTCTAGAAACTATGAAACTATAAGAAACTATGTTAATTTCATAGTTTTTAATCATTAATTCACTTATAATGCATAAAATAAATAACTTTGGAAAATAAGGATTCTAACCCATATGTTTGTGAAGATGATTACTTGATGTAGGGTTTTAGGGCTAGATAGTCATGAGATGAAGGTTAATATGGACATGAGATGATGGAAATATGGATGAAAATGGAAGACAATTTTGAGACTCAACAATACCCCCTTTTGGTGGATGTCCAGTCCACACCAAGGCTCCTCAAACACTCCTTCTCCAAGTTAGAATGGGCAGCATTTAGGCATAATCTCAATATGGGAATGCAACAATCAATGACCAACCATTTGGGGATGGAAGGAAGTTGATTTATAGGCAGGGAGAGAGAGTTAGGGATCCACAAAAGAGGGAGGAAGGTCCACATCTCAAGGGGAATGCCCAAAAAGGTAGAATTAAGAGCTCCAAATGGGAGAGCTTGACCATATCTGCAACCAACAACATCTAGCTCATTGATTTTCGAAGTTTCTAGTATACAAAGCTTTTCCCCCATTTTGGAAAAAAATGCCAGAAGAGGTTCAGCGCGGGTTTTCATGTCAAAACCCATGCTGGCAGTGCTAGTTTAAAGAACTGCAACCTACCATCACCACGGGCAAACAATGGAGCAAAACACGCTGGTCCTGAAACCTAGGGTTTCAGTCAACCTTCTTCATAATTGACTCAAGGAAGTTTTCCTTTAGTTCTTCAGGGATGTTTTTGTCTATGTGTCATGATGGATATGCTTCATATTTTTCAACATTTTGGCACTTTGGGATACAAAACAGGAAGTGAACATGAGGTGTGACAAAATATTGTGTAACAGATGCCCCAT
This sequence comes from Pinus taeda, assembly GCA_000404065.3. NCBI lineage: Eukaryota > Viridiplantae > Streptophyta > Pinopsida > Pinales > Pinaceae > Pinus > Pinus taeda. The sequence continues at coordinate 40,001 of APFE030562643.1, forward strand.
AAAGCATGAAGGCAGAATAGGGAGTGCTGGCTGAAATTATTTACAAGTCAAGGCAAGGATCAGGACAACACCGTCAAGAGACCTGCAAACCAAGAATATGCATATACATATACATATACATATCTGACATCTTTGATAGAAACATGTATAATGATAAAGGAATAGGAATCTAATAATACATGAATCCATGGTATGTGTTGAGCACTAGAGAAGGTATGTAATTACCACTTATTTTTTCATCTTTTTCCTTAAGTTCATAACTTCCTTGCATTATGAAATGAGCATGTGGTGAAATATTATGATAAAGTTTAGAAGATTTATGAGCCACATAAAATGACTAATAATTACCTTTTCGTACGCGGAAAAAGAAGAAAACGGAAGATCACCATTCCAAAGGAAAAGACAAGACAAAATTAATTGTTGTCCCTTTGATAGGGAACCACATCCAAACGAGGCAATCTAAATTGGAGCGTATAAGCCAGGAAAAGGAAGAGGAGATGCCAAATCGGTGCAAGAGAACGAGAAGATAATTGAGCGATAACAATATGGCGAATCACTCAGGATCCTTTCATCCCGAGGGATTCCTACCTCAAAGGTTATCTGTATCATTGATATTTCCACTTGGCTGCTATAAGAAGGGTCAACGTTGCTAGCCCAAGGGACGGACTATTGTTGTTTTTATGAAATTCACTTTTGTAACTGAAACTTTGATCATCGACTCTCTTTAAAAGAGGAATTATTGTAACTCTATTTTGATGTTTAATATATGAATTTCGTTGTCATTCCATCTTTGATTCTAGAGTAATCATAAGTAGTGCGTCCCTAGAGGCTAAGGGCCCGGCCCTGGTGGATCACTTGCTTCCTGTACCATTATTTTCTGATTCTAAGTTGCGTGTGGTTTGATCTCTCTTATTCGCTTTGTTTAGTAACTTGTTGTTCCTTATTATTTCATGCATTGGCTCTATTATATTTCATTCATATTTGAATAATAAGGTTGTCTTCAGAAACTGGAATGTTATGCTGTTCATTCTGAATTTATATCGCATTGTCGTTCCTTTATAGATTGATACTATTGTATAACATTGTTGTTCCTTCCATATTGCCATTGTTGTTCGATTACAGAGTAATAGTGTTGTGTATTTATAAATGTGTATTATTGTGTATTTATCTATGGTTTACTTCCAAACATGATTGCTGTTCATTTGGGATTGTTGTTCCACCGTGACCGCAATTGTTGTTTCTTCATAACCGTGATTAATCATTGTCATGCTGAGACTCAGATTACTGTTTCTTTTGATATAGATGTGTTGTGTGCTATGATCGGTTTAGATGCTGTGCATTTACATTTGATTCAGGTTGTTGTTAAATATTTCATAACTTCCTTTAGTTTGTTGTCCCATTTCTGTTTACTATTCAATTAATTTCTGAGATAAAGATTGTTACTTAATTCCATTAGATTTCAATTACTACTTCATTCATTTCTGTAGATTAAAGATTTTCTGAATAGATTAGTTGCTGTTCCTTTTCCTGTTATTTGAATCATCATTGCTTTGGTATGAACAAAACGATCTGAAACTATAGTGAACACTAACTATTGTTGTCAAGTTCCCAGATTGATGATCTTTTCCTTTATTGCTTCTCAATTACATCAGTTTAAAAAGGGAGGTGTTATTGTTATTGTACCCTTGACTGATGAAGTACTATAGTTTCTTCATGGAATGATTTAGTTACAAGCATTTCTAGTTCTTGCCATTATATTTAGAAGTTTTTTTTTAGCATTTAGTTTCTTTTGCACAAGCACTATACTACTAGCATTATTTTGACAAATGACTGCCTCAAACTGAGTACAGTCCTTGAGATAACAAATCGTACCTAGATTGATAATTAATGTAGGGTAAATAGAGGTGAAAAAGACCCTTTTTACTGCTCGACATTTTAGCGCCGTTTCCGGGGAGAGTTTAGCCATTTGTTTCTTTTCAGAGTAGTGTAAGTACTTTCTAGGAGAGAATTGGGTTTTAAAAACGGAAGGTAAGAACCTGCGTATGGAGCATGTAACAACCCTGCTCCCCTGCCCACTTTCCTGCAGATTTTTTGTTGTTTTGGGTAGAAATCAACATTTGATTTGTGTGCATGATTGAGTAGAAAAGGCATGAAAATAATCCTAAACCACTACCCAAACCTGATAAAGCTAAGGGGCTAGTGACCCTTGGCTGATCGACCTTTATAGACGAAATCCTCAAAAAAGTAGAATCTTAGCCTTTAGTGGGACCTAGAAAATTTGCTTCTAGAAAACCTACTACTTCCCTTTAGGCCACAAGATCACCATTTGTAGCCTTTGTTGAGGTGCACAACCAAACTGAGGAGCAAGATTTTCAAGAAATTGAGAATTCTAGCCCAAAATCATTACAAGAAGGGAACCTTAGTAATCTCCATGAAGGGGGAGGAGAAACAAGGGAAACTGAAGAACCAAGATCTCCTCTTGGAGTAATTCAGCCATTAAGCAGCCAGATAAGGGAAGTGCTGCAAAAATCATTCATAACAAAGTTGAAGAACCTGAAGAGCTAAAATTTCCTAGACATTAGGAACTCTCATCATCCTAGACAAAGGAAGTGTTGTTAAGGCCATTCCTATTAAGGCCATCCCTGCTCTGTCTAACCAACCTAAGAATACCCTCCTAGAAATCCTAGAAGGTTATTGGCACATATTTGACCAAATGGAGTAGAACTAGCCAAACACTCAAACCTACACACTACAATATCCCATTGTAGATACTACAGTCAATGCACCTATGAAGGCAATTCCTCTCTAGAATATCCCTACATTTCATGGCCTAACATCGAAAGACTTTGAATTCGATGTGTTGTGCAGAGGATATGACTATACCACCGATCCCCAAAAACTGAAACTATTTCCCTCTACATTAAAAGGAGTTTCTTTACGATGGTTTATGGGGTTGGATGGAGGTGTTATAAATGACTGGGAACAGATGAAAGGTGCTTTCCTTAAGAAATATCAAGATTATTGTAGATCTAGAGAATTAAAAGATGAAATATTTCAGATGGTATCTAGACCTAATGAAACATTGGAAGAATATGTTGAACGTTTTCAGTATAATCTTCAAAGAACTCCTTATGCATCATTACCCTTACCTGACAATGTATTAAAAACAACATTAATTAAGGGTATGAAGGAACAATGGATTGAAACATTGAATATTATGGGAAAAGGGGACATCTACCAAGAAAATTTTTCTAACATCATTGATTTATGTATCAGGAGCTCACGAGGAAGTACAAAGGTAAGACCAGCGGAACATGATAGGCTTACAAGGGACAACAAGATCTCTGGAGAAGGAGTAACTCGCGCGGAAATTGGAAATTTATTAGAAAAATTCAAAACTAATATATTGGGAACTCTGACAACGCAGCTCGATATTACGCAAGTCAAACAGAAACAAGCAGAGGCAAAGAAAAATCTAGCAATATTCTGTCCTAGATGCAAAAAGAAACACAACCACAAAGAGTGCCCATTAGATGTAGTTCAAGTTTGCGCCATTTGTACAAAAGACCACTCTATAGAAAGTTGTCCCTCACTTCCTGGTTTTAAAGCAGTATACAAAGAAGTGGAAGAAGAACCAGAACCGGTGTACCTACTTAATCAGCGCCGTCAATGGCAGCCGCGACAATCAGGTATGTTCCCTAATCCAGCTTATTCTTTCCAACCTTCACAATATCATGCTTAGCAATATAACACAATGTGGCAAAGTCAACCTCCCTTCTCAAATTGGTCACAACAACCATTTCCTTCATCATCACCATGGCCGAATCAAGCAAGCCAATCTAATTGGCCAAATTTTCTTTATGCCCCACCATATTGGCAAAACAATGTGTACCCAGCACAATGGTCCCCTCCCACTTTGCAGAGTCAAGTCTGGTAGAAAAACTGGCAAAGACCAATGAATCAGCGAGTAGGAACCATTCTTTTCCCTCAATCTACATTGCCAGCACTATAACAAAATCCCCAGTCCAATTTAAGACCGCAACTCCCAACCCAACCTAACCCAAACCCAAATAATAGACCGGTCCAATATGTTCAAATAATTGAAACACCGGAGCTAGGAACCGATTTAAGGGAGTGCAACAATCTTCAATTAAGGTTTGGGCACATTATAGAAACCAACGGAGATAAAACTGTTCAAGTTGAAAATCAGTTACCTATAGAACAAGCATTACAAGAATAAGCTATGGCCAAAAAATAGACTCACGATCAAGCAACCACATCTTCTCCCCCATTCCCAGAACGATTAATTATACCATGACCTATAAAAAATCCTGACTTTGATATTCTGGGAGAACTTAAGAATTTGTACATAAAAATCCCACTCCTCCAAGCCATCCAAGATATCCCAATATATGCAAAGACCATCAAAGAACTATGTATAAAAAAACCGAGGAGAATAACAAATAACCCAATAGTCCAAGTAGTTGGCACCTTATCTGACCTATTATCAGGTAGAGAAGCTCCTGTCAAATATGAAGACCCAGGAAATCCAATAGTGACAGTACAAATCAATGGACATACCTTTTCAAATGCCTTAGTTGATTTAGGGGCTGCAATTAATATCTTAACAACCACCACTTGTTAAAAACTGGGCATTACATCAGTAGAACCGACCTCCACTTTATTAGAATTGGCTAACCGATCAGTGGTTAGGCCGGAAGGCACACTACATGATGTCATGGTATCTATTGATTCCTAGGAATATCCTGTCGATTTTATGATAATAAACCCCAAAAACCGACTTGATGGACATTCGTTAATTTTAGGCAGACCTTGGCTTACAACCGTTGATGCTTACATTGGTTGCCGAGAAGGCAGTATGACCATAACTAGAGGGAGTAATATCAAGAATCTGGTCTTATACCCTCTAGTCCATCCAAGTGTAACAATAATAAAAACTAACAAACATCCTGTATCATACCTTATTGAAAATATTAGATCCCCATTAACTATAGAAGATGCCCTTGATTTCAAAGATCAAACAGAGGATGATGTTATTAACAACTTTATTAACCAAGCTGAATCTAGATCTCATGTACAATGTCACATGATAGAGGTAGCATTTGATAATGAATTAGAAGAAGATCCTCTCAAAGACACTCATGATCAGACAATACCTACTACCTCTATTTCAAATAGCAAAACTGTGGATATTGAGCCAGGAAAAACTTTAAACATCAATAGTAACCTGACTCCTCAACAAGAAGACAAGCTGATCCAACTATTGAGAAAATACAAGGAAGCATTTGCATGGGATTATCCAAACATGAAGGGAATCGATCCCTAGTTATGTACACACCACATTTATACAGAAAAGGATGCAAGACCTGTTTACCAACCCCAAAGAAGACTTAACCCTCATCTAAAAGACATTGTGAAAGTTGAACTACGAAAACTTTTAGATGTAAACTTTATTTATCCTATCTCCGATAGCAAATGGGTCTCTCCACTTGTAGTGGTGCGAAAGAAGAATGGAAAGTGGAGGATTTGTGTAGATTACAGAGAATTAAATAAAGCAACCTAGAAAGACCACTTTCCCCTTCCATTCATTGACCAAGTATTAGATACATTAGTAGGAAAGAAATTCTTTTCTTTCTTGGATGGCTTCATTGGATACAATCAGATTCAGATTGCCCCTCAAGACCAAGACAAAACTACTTTTACCTGTCCTTGGGGAACATTTGCCTACAAAGTTTTACCCTTTGGACTATGCAATGCCCCTACCACATTTCAAAGGGCTATCCTCAGCATCTTTTCAGATTTAATAAATGAAGGGCTCAAAGTACACATGGATGATTTCACATCATACGAAGATGATTTCGACCCAGCGCTAGACACATTGGAAAAGGTGCTGCAACGATGTATCGCTACCAGGCTCTGCCTGAGCCATGAGAAATGCTATATGATGATGTCTGAAGGACTCATCCCAGGTCATTATATCTCAACAGATGGAATACAGGTAGATCCGGTCAAAATTCAAATAATTTTGTTAATACCTACTCCTACCACACAGACAGAGGTACATAGTTTTCTTGGATTTTCTAGTTATTATAGGAGATTTATAGAACATTTTTCTCACATTGCTGTACCTCTATACACACTAACAGGGAGTGACTTTGTTTGGATAGATAAATGTGACCATGTTTTTGAGGATCTGGAAAAGCTTGTGCCAAAAACACCAGTAATCAGAGGTCCAAATTGGGACCTGCCATTTCAAATTTCATCAGATGCTTTAGACACAACTATTGGAGTAGTCCTTGGGCAGGAAGAAGGCAAAAAACCATATGCAATGTATTATATTAGCAAGAATTTGTCTCCTGCTAAGTTGAAATATACTGTTACTGAAAAAGAATTTTTAGCTGTAATACATGCTGTAAATAAATGTAGGCATTACATCACTAGATATCTTGTTGTTTTATATACAGATCACTCTGCCATAAAATATTTAGCAAATAAACCAATCACAAACGGTAGAGTAACAAGATGGATGATTTTATTGCATGAATTCGACATCACAATAAAAGATCGACCTAGAAAAGAAAATCCTATAGCTGACTTACTCTCACGCATGCCAAAACCAGTGGACGCAGCAGCAGTTGAAGATCAATTTCCAAATGAACATTTGTTTGCTATTACTATCAAAACACCCTGGTATGCTGATGTTGCGAATTATTTAACAGTAGGCAAATTACCAAAACATCTGACTCTCAATGAACAAAAGCAGATTGTCCAGCGTAGTACCCGATTTTCCTGGATTGGGGGCTAACTATTTCATACAGGAGAAGATATGCACATCAGAAGATGCGTTAGTGAAGATGAAATTTTTGACATTTTGAAAGCTTGTCACAATGGACCGTGTGGTGGACGGTTCGTATATTGAAGAATTGGCCACAAATTTCTGCAAATAGGGTATTATTGGCCCACAATCTTCAAAGATGTAAGGAAATTTGTTCAAGCCTGTGACAGTTGCCAAAGAGCAGGACGCCCTGGACAATTTGACGAAATGCCCCTGAACCTGCAGTTAGTCATTGAACCATTCGAGCGTTGTGCGCTCGATTTTGTTGGTCCGATAAACCCATCATCAAATCAGAAAATGTATATTTTGGTAGCATCGAAATATGTGACCAAATGGGTTGAAGTAGAGGCGCTGCCAAGAGCTACAAAGGATTCCATCATTCATTTCTTGTTCTAGATATTTGTGTGATATGGCCAAGTAGAGAGCACAAACAAGGTAATAGAAGCAATACTAACAAAAACCAGTGCATCACACAGACGCAAATGGGCTACAATATTGTCGGAAGCCTTGTGGGCATACAAAACAACATGGAGAAGCACTACTGGTTATTCACCATATCAATTAGTATTTGGAAAGGAGTCCATCTTTCCAATAGAATTCGAAATACGGACCTTGAGAACAACACAAGAAGTCGGTTTAGATTTAAAAGAGGCCCAGATTAATAGACTACAGCAAATCAACGAGCTGGATGAAATCAGGCTCTCCGCTCTTCAACACACTGCGTTAATCCAACAATATAGAGCCAAATGGCATGATGCCGTCATCAAAAATAAAGTCTTCCACGAAGGAGATTAGGTGCTCCTATATGATTCCAGGTTTCAGTATTTTCCGGGGAAACTGAAAAATCGTTCGCTGGGACCATACGAAATCCAGAAGGTACATGATAATGGCACCATTACTTTAACCACCATTGATGGATCTGGACATACCTTTAAGGCAAATGGCCACCGAGTTCGTTTGTACCACAAACCACTTACTCGGGAATCCTTCTACCAGCAACTCCAGGAAGACTCTGACATGTAGATTCTGGTTGAGGAAGAGAACTCTTCCTCACCATTGGTTCATTAAGTGATTTGATTGCTTTTAAATTTTGTACATAATTCTTTTGTTTTGTTTGTGTAAATTACTTTCTGCACAGATTTCTGCATTTTTGCAACTTTTGCATTTCGCTATTCCTTTTGTATGGAACAACATTTTCACTGTTCTGCTGTTCCTTTTTGAAGGAACAACATTTTTTCATTTTGTTGTTCCTTTCGGAAGGAACAACATTTTCACTGCTTTGCTGTTCCTTTTTGAAGGAACAATGCTTTTTCATTTTGCTATTCCTTTTCGAAGGAATAGCATTTCCACCATTTTGCTGTTCCTTTTTGAAGGAACAACACTTTTGCATTCTGCTGTTTCTTTCCGAAGGAACAACATTTTCGTCATCTATTGTTCCTTTCCGAAGGAACAACATTTCTGCCATTTTGCTATTCCTTTCCGAAGGAACAATACTTTTACGTTTTGATGTTCCTTTCCGAAGGAACAACACTTTGACGTTTTGCTGTTCCTTTTCGAAGGAACACCACTTTTGCATTTTTGCTATTCCTTTCTGAAGGAACAACACTTTTGTTTTCTGCTGTTCCTTTCCAAAAGAACAACACTTTCATTTTTTTTTTCTGTTCCTTTTCGAAGGAACAACACTTTTATTTTTCTGGTTTTCCTTTCTGAAGGAACAACATTTTCGTATCTCTTTGTTTTGAGCTTGTTTTATTTGCTATTCCAATTAAGGGACAACTGCTATTCCTCTTAAAGAACAACGGTTTTGAGCATCTTTTTACTTTTGCTTGTGGTTTTTGTGTACAATAGTTTTTCTATTTTGAGAAAAACATTTTTAGAATGCATTTTCTTCTTTGTGTGTTTTACCATTTAGATCATTTTTGTGAGTCATGGTAATTTAAAGCACAACTATACATTTATGCAACAATACAAAAACTAGAGGATACTGAAATCAGCAGATTACACAAAAATCGTTATTTTTAGAAGAAATTGCTTTGAATTGATAAGAGGAAAGAGGAAAGGACACAACTATTGATCACCTTTCTATCGCTATTTTACTAACACCAATATGATTAATTATTTTTATCATGATGGTTCTTCCTAAATCCCCATAATTCTCTTTGATCATTATTATTGAATAAGAATAAGGGTATATTTTTCTCTATTGAGATGTTAAGACTTATTCCACCATCCCTACTCTTAAGGAGTGTGGAACCACCCTTTGTATATGAAAAAGGAAAAAGTGCTATATAAAAGAACAAAAAGAAGAAAAATAAAAATGTTTATATGATTGCTAACATGATTTTTCAGATGAAGGATAGGGGGTCTCATCAAGAGCCAACCTACCATGATCATAAGGAAGACAGTGAAGTGGCATTCCCATTATGGCCACCACACCAGGGATATGATCCAAGCAGGCACATTAGAAAAATAAAAAGTCCTTGGAACAGGAGGTCTCATCAAGGGCCGGCCTGCCCACCTTTCACTCCTTCCTAGTGAATGGCATTGTGATTCATCTGGTCACCAAGCCAGCATAATGGCCTCCATTCTAACACTGCACAACACTTTCCTAGGCATACACAAAGGATTATGGTTCCAAGGGTGAAATAAACAACTCTGTCAAGGTTATGGACACCCGTGGGCAACGGAGTTCTGTTGATGGTATTGAAGTCATATTTCTTATACACCAATAGTAATTATAAAACCCTTCTTCTTATATCTTTATCAATGGTTCAAATGAGATTATGTATATAACCCTTACGAATCTTTGATAAATGAAAATTAATTACAAATCAATTATTACGGTAAAAGTTGATAATGACCGCATAGGACCTTTTATGCACGTCAGCTGTCTTATCCTCCAATTCTCACATCATATCACGACATTTCCTTATTTATTAAGAGATTCTATTATATGCCTCGATTTCGGCAATCCGCTCATCATTGTAAACATGGCATTTATGTATATGTTGTTCCTTTATGACTCTGTACTAGGGTAGTTCAACATGATGCTCCTTCATTTGATGGCCGAGGACAACCTATCATATTGCAGGGGGGGCGTAGGTGTTGACATACGTGTCAGCTCATCATTCGGAAGAATTAATGACTCGGGAATAGCAATGCTTAATAGTATTTTGTTCCCCAATATGCATGGCTTGCTGTTCTAAAGCTATTTCTGTGTTTTGCTCTGCAAAAATTAGCAATAAGTTTGAAATTCGAACAACTTACTGTTCCATCATCTTCTCTGTGTTTGCTACCAGTGAGCTAAAAATTTGAATAGCCTGTTGTTCAATTATCGTCCCTGTGTTTTTTACATTGTGCAAAGATGGGAGGAAGGTCAATTTGCAATGAGCCACAGGTGTTGATGGTATCTGACACTGCACGAGAAATCCTAGCGAGGGTAGGATGGATAAATTATCTTAATCGTCTACAACAATCCAATCAGACGGTGGCAATTGAGTTTCTACAGAACCTACATGAACATTATTCCATGGTGAGAGGGAGACAGATAGCAGTCATTGATGACATAATTGCAGAGGTTTCGAGACTGCCAGCCACTGGACTTGTGTGGACTCTGAAAAAGGTGAGACTACAAGATGCCATAAAAATCTTCCAAGATGAAGGGAAGAACGTGACTGTAAAAGGGAAGGGAGTTATGTCAGCAACCTTGGGAGAACTGTGGGTAGAATTGGCAAAAATTATCCAGATCTACATCACTTGTGACGGCAGGAAAGATGTGGTAAGACCACGCCATCTTAAAATTTTAGCTATGTTAAAGCAAAAGTGCGCTGTGAATTTGCCTGTGTTTTTAAATTCTTTATTACACGATGCTGCTCGAAGTATGAAGAAATCTCGCAATTTAGAGTCAGTAGTAAGCCACCATGGGTTAATATGACTGTTAATCAGCCACAGTCTTGCCCAAAAATAGAGCAATTGGGAAGAACTGATATTCACAATAAACGGGGGACTGGCTTTGCCAACCCCAAAATGAAAACATGTTGCTTGTACATCGAGTAGACCACTAAAACAAAGGAAATATGTTAGATTGGCAAGGATCAGGGGAATGCTGAGAAATTTCCAGGAAGACAGTAGTCAGCCTGTGGAGATACATGATTCAAGAGAAGAACAACCCCCACAATTAGAAGGTGGGGAGAATGAAAAAGAATTGGAGGAAAATGATGAAGGATAACCGGAGGAGGATATTGAGCAATTCGGTCAAGAAAAAGAGGGAGCAGAGCAATGCAGTGAAAGTCCACTACAAAACCCACTGCAAGAAAATGAATTGGCGTAGATTTTGGACAATATGGGTGAATATGTCCAAGCTCATAGCCCACTTAGCCCCCACACCGAAGAAGGACCGCGAGAGCACTCTGCCCATGATAAAAGTGCATCCAAGGAACTGTGTGATGAGGAGGAAGGAGAAGAGGACCACTCTGCTCATAACGAGAGCGTATCTGGGGAGAAGAGTGATGATAATGAAGAAGGGGAACAACCTGTTCCTAGTTAGAATACACCAGAAGAATTTATCGATGAAGAAGGGGTAGAAGAAGAGGTTACCTAGGAAGCAGCAAAGCAAGCTAGGGTTTATACCCCTGAGCAACTTGATCAGCATAGCATTGAAGAAGAATCCCGAGAAGAAAATAAGGAAATTGGCCAAGATGAAGGCATAACACTTGAGGTACAAATCCCAGGCCCTAGTAAATGAATGGCTTTTCCTTCCAAGAAAACAAAGGAAATTAAAAGATTGTGAAAGGAACAATAGAGATTGCTTAACGTAATTAAGCAACTTTGACAACAGATAAGGGTTTTGAAAATGGGGAAGAAATCGAAAGGGACTGCTGTGGAAAAGAATGCAACTGACCAGGCAAAGCCCCTTAAGAAAAAGATCAAGAGGACTCAAGTCCCACCTGCCATTCAAAACCAAAAGGAACAACATCTGGTTGTTGCCCATGTCGAAGTACAATCAGATAATGTATCGGCCTATGATAAAAAGATCCAAGTAGATCTCCCACCTACAATTATTATGTTGAATAGGGACCCAAGGATAGTAACTCTGTAGAAAGATTTGGCACAAGCCCAACAAACAATAGAGAAACTTACAGAGCAGACTATCCCTCGAGAAAAATATGAGAAATTACAACAGCAGCTAAACAACATTAACACATCAAAAAGCCAGGCCTTTGAAGGATGGCAAAAGGCAGAAGAAAGAGTCAAAAAGGTAACCCATAGACTAGACATAGTAATCAAAAAATGGATAACTTATGTTCTTTATATACTGACGTTCTAGCGTGTAGGGCACCTGCTAGGAACTATGCTTTTTTTTAATGGAAATATATTTACAATTGAAAATTAAAGTTGTGAAAGCGGGAGTACCTATAGAGATAAAAACCATTGATGACTTCATAAACTGTTGTAAGCATTACAGGGAGAAAGTTTAGCGATTGTTATGTGAATTCTATTTGCACAATCTTGTATTAGATGGAGAAATAGAATAGAACCCTAGCCCTTTTGTGGGTGATGTCCAACTGCAGGCATTCATTTCTTTTGGTGTTAATCAAATAAAGTGGATTAAAGCCTAGAATGTCTTTCAAAGGCAGGAGAATGGATTAGATTTGTGGGTGAGAGGTGAACCTAGAGACCCACAACAATTATGGAATAAACATAGGAGCCTAATGAGAACTCAGGGTGTGATCGAGGCACTGGGACCTATTCATACAGTATCCGTTGAGCAAGGGATAGAATATTTCTTTACCATCAAAGACCTTTCCATAGCAGCAACCAAATTACGATACCATACTTCTAATTGGAACATCCAAAACCGAGAACCATTCAATTATGAGAACTTTAAGCTAGCTACTAACCGTTTGGGTATCTATGGTGACCTCATTTTGAGAGAAGGCTCGTCTTGGTTAGGCTGTAGGTTCAGAAGTCCAATTATTTGGCACCCCACACTAGGATATCAAGCCTTATATGAAATGCTTGAAGGCCAGAAAAGACATTTTTTTGAATTCCTAGCTAGCCATCATGGTTGTAGACCACCTCATGAGATCCCTTCTCTAGCCTATTCCCTAACTACCTTGCATGTCAATTACAATGTTTTCATGAGGGCATGAAAAAGGGTAAGCAGGGGGGTGTGTTGAGCACTATAGAAAGTATGTAATTACCACTTATTTTGTCATTTTTTCCTTAAATTCATAACTTCCTTGCATTATGAAATGAGCATGTGGTGAAAGATTATGATAAAGTTTAGAAGATTTATGAGCAACATAAAATGACTAATAATTACCTTTTCCTATGCAGAAAAAGAAGAAAATGGAAGATCGCCATTCCAAAGGAAAATACAAGACAAAATTAACTGTTGTCCCTTTGATAGGGAATCGCATCCAAACGAGGCAATCCAAATTGGAGCGTATAAGCCATGAAAATGGAGAGGAGATACCAAATTGGCGTAAGAGAACGAGAAGATAATTGAGAGATAACAATATGGAGAATCCCTCAGGATCCTTTCATCCCTTAGGATCACTACCTCAAAGGTTATCTATATCATTGATATTTCTGCTTGGCTGCTATAAGAAGGGATAGCATTGGTAGCCCAATGGATGGACTATTGCTGTTTTTATGAAATTCACTTTTGTAACTGAAACTTTGATCATCGACTCTCTTTAAAAGAGTAGTTATTGTAACTATGTTTTGATGTTTAATATATGAATTCTGTTGTCGTTCCGTCTTTGATTCTGGAGTGATCATAAGTAGTGCATCCCTGGAGGCTAAGGGCCCAGCCCTGGTGGATCACTTGCTTCCTGTACCATTATTTTCTGATTCTAAGTTGCATGTGGTTTGATCTCTCTTATTCACTTTGTTTAGTAACTTGTTGTTCCTTATTATTTCATGCATTGGCTCTATCATATTTCATTCATATTCGAATAGTAAGGTTGTCTTTAGCAACTGGAATGTTATGCTGTTCATTCTGAATTTATATCGCATTGTCGTTCCTTTACAGAGTGATACTATTCTATAACATTACTGTTCCTTCTAGATTGCCATTGTTGTTCGATTACAGTGTAACAGTGTTGTGTATTTATAAATTAGTATTATTGTGTATTTTTATCTATGTTTTACTTCCAAACATGATTGCTATTCATTTGGGATTGATGTTCGACTGTGACCACAATTGTTGTTTCTTCATAACCGTGATTAATCATTGTCATGCCGAGACTCGAATTACTATTTCTTTTGATATAGATGTGCTGTGTGCTATGATCGGTTTAGTTGTTGTGCATTTAAATTTGATTTAGGTTGCTGTTAAATATTTCACAACTTCCTTTAGTTTGCTGTCCCATTTCTGTTTACTGTTCAATTCATTTCTGAGATAAATATTGTTGCTTAATTCCGGTAGATTGCGATTACTACTTCACTCATTTCTGTAGATAAAAGATTTGCTGAATAGATTAGTTGTTGTTCCTTTTCCTGTTATTTGAATCATCATTGCTTTGGTGCGAACAGAATGATCTGAAACTGTAGTGAACACTAACTATTGTTGTCAAGTTCCCAGATTGATGATCTTTTCCTTTATTGCTTCTCAATTACATTAGTTTACAAAGGAAGGAGTTATTGTTACTACACCCTTGACTGATGAAGTACTGTAGTTTATTCATGGAATTGTTACAAAAAAATATTGTCACCATGACTATTTGCAGTCAGTATGGGTCTATCATCACTTATACTATCCTCCTAAGCAAGTCTCAGACCTCAGCTCTTCATGTCAAGCTTTGAAATGAGAGAAAGACTTTAAAAATCAATAAAGCTCTGGTTCTGCACTTTCTCTCACTTTTGCCTACGGGCCCGCACCCTTTGTTCATGTTATCTATGTACCTGCACACTCTGTCTGTAAAGGGGTGTGTGCGTACCCCTACGAAAGTCAAAAAGGCGCAAATTTACATAAAAAAAAAAAAAAACTCACTTTAGGTTAATTCTAGATGATTCTAGAAGGAATTTTGATGTGGATTGTTCGCTCCAAGGTGGTTCATGCATCCCAAAAGAGAAGGAGCTAATCCCTTGATAGGAGAGCTATCCCTTTGAAGGAGGGCTTTATCCCTTGAAGGAGGGACCTAGTACTTCCCTCCATGCACTATAAATTAAGCATTGGTAGTGTGGAAGGTTAGAAGCTGAACATTTTTTGGGTAAATGCTGGTGAATGAGACTTCCTAGTTAAACTTGAGAGGAGAGATCACATACCTTTTGGTTTCATTGGGAAGTGAGTGAAGCTTGTCAAAGTAGAGGAGAGTTCTTGTCGGACCCTAAGAGGAGCTTGTACAGCACCAAGGCACAGGTTGTAAAGTTCTTCTTCATTTGAATTAATACAATCAGATTCATTTTTCTCAACAAATTGTCTTATGTGGTTTGTTTCATAATCTCCTTGATCATTATGATGAATATTCTTTATGATATTGGCTTTTCAGGTGCTATTTAATTTGTTTGCTTTTTTGTATTTGCAGACTTGCTTGCTACAAGGGAGCTCATTTGGAACAAAGGAGCGAGGCTTCCACAAACTTGCATTGGACCCAAGGTAGGCCTAAACCACTTGTTTTCCTTTATTTCTAAATGCATATTTAGAAAAACATAGTTTTTGATTGGCTTGCTTGTCACTATATATCGTTAGATACTAGGGAGGTTGATCTTGTCCGCAACCTCGACTCATTCCGTGTGACAAAATGGCGACTCCACTGGGGACTTGATTGTTTTCCTTGTTTTTACTTTGACCTGAGAAACTTGTGTTTTCATTTCTGTTTTTGGCTTGTTGTGTGTGGAATTGGGTGGATTTAGTAGATCTAGGATTATTTTTTCTTTTTATAACTTTAGGAGAAGCCTGCACCCTGTGCTTGTAACACAGTGCATACTTATACGCATGTTTACTTTGCACACAGAGCGTGCACGCACCTGTGTAAACTCTGAGCCTGCGGACCTTGCTAAAATTTTGAAAAGCTTAAATTTTTACTCTTTCAATTAGTTTTATTTTTGTTTAGATGTTGTTATCCTCTACCCAGACCTGCATGTGACTTGTTAAAAGCTTTCCTTGGTTTAATTCCATCGGTGTTAGGGTTTTAGGTGAAATTCCTAGAAGTTTTGGTTGCTGGTCTTGATTTTCATTTTGGTCATGTAGTAGCTCAGAGCTGAGAAGCTGTAGAAGCCTCAGATCACCTTGGTTTTTACTGACCTTCTTATGAGTCCGACCATTTGCAAAATCTGCCTTTGTTGAGGAATCCATCTTGTGTTTTCTCTTTGCGAAACTTCGAAAAATCTTGTGTTAAAAGTTCGGATTTCATTTTTACAAAAGAAAACAAAAAATCACTTGTTTTTTGACTGATTTGTGATTCTGGACAAGTTAGTCCTTGGTTTGCTTATCGCCAAGTAAAACATCCTTGAAAAAAACATCTTGTAAGATTTTACTTCAAATAGTTTTTTATAGTTTGTAGATCTTAAGATTTGCTTTATTCATAGTTTTCCGAAGATTTGCTTTAGTCATAGTTTTGAGTGTTTTTATTATAAAAATACAAAAATCTCTTTTGAAAAAAGTTTGTTTTGGTAGCATTTGAACGTTTGAAAGAAAAGGGAAATTTTTGTGAAAATAACTAGTTGTCTCGTTTTGAGTGCAATGGAACAAAAACTCTTCTTTTAATTTGTTGGTTAAGAAAGATTTGTGTTTACAAGCATTTGCACTCTCCAAATCTTTCCTAGCTAGAAGTTCATTGAAGAGAAAAGATTGCTTAATCATCTTAAGTGCATTTTTGTAATGATTTTGAGTCGAGTCTTCACACCACGAGTTTCATCTCCATCACCTCTTGACTTAATCAAAAAACAATAAAAATAACGCTTAAAGTAAAATCAATATAGTAAAATTTTTGTTTCTAGGGCTCTAATACACCAACGTAGCTTAGGCTAGTGTCTTGGAGTAGGGAGTAATTAACTCTCCAAGACAGTAAAATAAACAAGTAGCTGTATCTTGCGGTAGGAGAGAAATCCAATTGTTGCATCTATGCTCTGGGAAAGCTCCTCTTAAAGGAGAAGCACGAGATCCTGTCTGAACCAATGTGGGAATCAATCCTTCCTCATTGGGGACGATGCCAGATATTCATGTATTAAAAACGGTAAACCTCGGATTAACCATTGTCGAGGAGCCTGGGGACACTTGTTGGTAAACCTTGGTTTATGTCAAGGAGCCTTCAAGGGGATTGAGCTTGCTACTCTGACCTTGCATGCGTATCGGATCGTAGACTGTTCCCCCAGGTATATTTGTTTCTGTTGGTAGCCATAGTGACCATATTCTATAGGATTCTTCCTAAGGTGACGGTGGCAGGAAGATCCCACTGTACCTAGAGCAGACGTCGGCTAGACTCACTTGGATTTTCTGGGGGGTTCCCTTCACTCGAGATGGTTTAGTGGAGAAACTTGTGCCAGTCTATTCATTAAGCAGGTTGCCATGTTAACTGTTCCAACCGCTATTTCTGTATTGAACTCTGCGACGTTGGATTTCATCACCAACTAGTGTTTTCAGTACGGAAAGTTACTGTTTGTGTGTGGTTTGATCTCCTAGATTATTTAGGCGTGTGATTCAATTTGTTTGGTTCTTTAGAGGCTTTAGGTGGTTTTCATTGAGATTTTACTTTGTTTTCGTGTGAAGTAGTTAAAACTTTTTAACCATGGATGAATTATCGAGGAAGTCCCGTAGACTTTGGGGCCAACCTCCTGAGTTTTCTCTAAGCCAGCCTGAAGGGATACGGGCCCTGGTAACTCCTAAAGATAGTAGAGTTGGGTCGCTTGAAAATGGAGAGTCTTCTTTTGTGGTATATCCTGATTTTTTAGCGTTAATAGCATATTATAGTACGCAGTCTGTGTTTGTTTCAGAAGTTACTGGTAGTGTTTCATCTACTAGTGATATAGGCGAAGAACTTGAAATATCTAAACCGGAATATGAAATTGTTTCTACTCCAATATCAGGGTTTCCCTCTCCAGCTTCTAGTGGTCCTAGTTCACCTAAGGTAGAAAGAATAATTACCCAAAATCTTCCTTCTGGACTAATAGCTATTGAAGAACTTGCTATTCTGGAAAAAGAAGAAGGCATCCCTATTCCTAAAGATCGACCTGTTATAGAGCTTAGGGAGCGTGAATCAATATTTTACAGTCCACCTAGGAGCAGTGCTTGGTATCTTTCATTGACTATTTTTTTTGAAAACCCGGGAATAAGTTTTTCACCACCTCGTATTTCCTATCACCCAACACCTAGAGGTTACTATCCTTTGTTAAATATGTCGAGACAGTCGTCCATGTTTTCTCAATCTCCGGAAGCCTTTTTGTACGGCGGTCCTTCTGTTCCAGCTGGGTATCAGTCCATTTCTGGTACTTTTTCGGGAGCATCTCCTCAACCTATTGAACAAGGGTTATTAACTGGAAATAATGGTACTAAACCATTGAGTGTAGAATATATTCTCATGATGTCAGGTACTATTCCCAATCCTCAACCTCAAGGTGGCCAGTCACCACCTGGGGGGCAACCTCAAAATCCTCAAGTATCGCCTAGGGGGCAACCTCAAGGTACCTAGTTTGTGCCTGGGGGGCAACCTCAAGGTACTCAGTTTGCGCCTAGGGGGCAACCTCAAGGACAGTACATACCTACGGGATAGTACGTTCCTCAAGGTCAACCCCAGACTCAATATGTACCTCAAGGTCAACCCTAGTATCAATATGTACCTCAAGGTCAACCCCAGTATCAATATGTACCTCAAGATCAACACCAGTATCAATACGTGCCTCAGGGTTATCAACCCCAAGGTCAGTACCCAAACCAAGATTACCAACCACCTTCTGGTCAATCATATGTTCAAGGATCTAGAAATGTACTGTTGAATTATCAACCCTACCCTCAACCCGGTTATGGTCCTCAATATTCTCAACCTGATATGGGTCCGTACCTCGGAATGAATTTAGTGTGGGATCCATCTCAATCCCAACAGGTCTTGCAATCGAATGTGCAGTTGTCATCTCAAACTGGACAACCCTTGGTTTCTGGTTCACCCCAGCAACCTGTCCAGTTTACTGTTAAAACTTCTACACCTTCTGTAGTTTCTCAGTCTAGGCCTAGTACACCTCGTACTCTGCCTCAAACGTCTACTGCAACTACTGCAACATCTGCTACATCTACCCCACCTTCTTCTAGAGTATCAATAGCTCTGGTTTCTACTGTCCTTGTATCTACTCCTCAGACATCTTTACCTCAGTTTGGACCCGCGGTCCACACTTCGGTTCAGATGCCTATAGGAAAACCAGGTTTAAGTACGGTTGTCACCAGTCAACCTCAGTTTATTCAACAACCGTACCAAGGACAGTACCAATACGGTCCTGCTGTGCAGCAACCAGTCTATCAGTATCAACCGTACCCTGGGTATACATATCAACAACCTCAACAACCCCAGTATGGTTCGGTTAATCCTGGTTTTCCAGGAGGATACAATATCCCAAATGCAATTCCAATACCTAGTTATCCTGGATATCCTCCTCCTGGAGCTGGTTTGATGACCCAGAGTTTTAGGGACCCAAATCGTCAGTTACCATTTATCGCAACTTTGGACTTGCCCGATTTGTCGCACCTTACGAACGATCCAATTAACTATATTCCGTATTGGCCGCCAATGCCGAACAATTTTCCTAGTGATATTCCTAAGTTTGAAGGTAAGCTAGGAGAGGATCCGTCGAACCATGTGATGACTTATCACCTCTGGTGTGCGAATTCCATTTCAGATGATTCAATCCGTTTACGACTTTTCCAGCACACTCTAATTGGTCTCGCGGCCAAGTGGTACATTGAGTTACCATGAGCCACTTTTTATAATTTTAGTCAGTTAGCTACTCCGTTTTTAACTCATTTTCAGTTGCCAGTCAGATATGAAAATGGCACGAAATTACTAACTTTGTTAAAGCAGTCAACATCCACTTACATTTTAGATCATATTCATGAATGGAGACGTCGACGGCGTTTAGTGAAAGTTTTTATCCCAGATCAGATCTTAGCTGAATGGTTTGTAAAATCTTTACTGCCCAAGATCACTAAGGATGTGGCTAAGGCCGGAGTTGTTACTGAGGAGCAAGTAATTGCTCAAGCATGGTACCTTGAATTAGTTTATACTCAGTCGGGTACGTTACACGAGAAAATCCCTGATCTACCCAAACAAAATCAAATCGCTGCAGCTCCTTCAGGGTCTCATGCTGCTGATGGTATGATTGGTATGGTTAATACCAAAAGTAATAAGAAGTCTTCCAAGAATTCTTCTCCTATCATAACCTTGCCAGATTCCCTGACAGGAGATTCTTCTGCAGAAATTTCCGCCGATATTCATGCTGTAGAGTCATCTATAGCTAAATCAAAAACCGGTGGTAAGAAGAAAGGGAAGAAGAAGAACAAAACAGATAAAATTCGAAAGAGAAACCAGAAAAAGTGGAATCAACTGATGAAAAACGCAAACCTCATTATCCGTGTCTCATTTGTGATGAAAATTTTACGAGAGACTGCCCTCATCGTGCAGAGGTTGCGAAAATTGTCAAAGGTTCCCAAACTCCTGCTGTTTTGAAGGATCATTTTCCAAATCAAGATAGTAATATGATAGGTTCTTCCTCAAGTGCCAATGAATAACCCATATTGATGATGTCCCATGTTAGGATTGCGACGCGATCGCAAGATTATGGTAGTACAAGTCCTGTTGATGGTAAAGAAGCATAATCTTCTCATTCGAATCCATCAACCTCAGCTCCCGGTTCCGATCCACTACAGATCGAGAAACCTAATCCAGACTTAGTAATCAAATTGTTTGCCAAGGGTATACTTTGAAAGTTTGCTTTCAATCCACATGTGAGAGCGGCTCAGAACTATAACATTGTTGAGGATTTAGCTATTTCACCTTCGGCAATGTCGGCTTTGGAAGTGCTGCAATCATGTCCAGCACAACGTGAATTACTTTTGTCGGCTATAGGAGCTGTTGACGTTCAGGACCCAAACCTTATAATCTTCGATCTAGAAAATTGTGCACCGTGCTTACCTCATCAAATGGTTGTCCTGATTCCAGTGATAGTAAAAACCAGACCTATTCATAGGACTGTGATTGATGAGGGAGATTCCACGTGTATTATGTCGATACAGTGTTGGCGATCGCTTGGTTCTCCTTCACTAAATCAATCCCCAACGATTCTAAAGGCCTTTGATGGCCATGGGTTTCATCCTTTTGGCATTCTACAGGATTTGCCTATAGGGGTTGAAGGTAAAACCGTTAATCTAGAGGTGGAGGTGGTTGATGCCCCTCTAGATTACAACCTTCTCTTGGGTCGTAGTTGGTCTTACGCTATGACAGCTATCGCTTCATCGGTCTTTCGGCTTATAAAGTTCCCTCATAATTGAAAGATCGTAACATTAGACCAGCTGTCTTACTTTTCATCCGACCCAGCCTCTGCTGAGAGCATTCAACATGTTGGTAAAACGACGATCCCATATAAGGATGTTGGAGTAGGACTAGTTAAAGATTCCGGTTTACTGGGAACTTTTCCTTTTCCTCCTATCAACACACCGTCTTCTACTGCAACCATTCATATGATTTCATCAAACACTATTGTTTATGATGATCCTTGGATTGTGCCTTCTGAATCTGAGATAGACTCATTTGGTGATCTTATGCCTTTGAGTCCATATGAAATTGCGTATCAGGCTGTGCAGTCGTTCTCTGACACTTCTTCAACCAAAATTGACTTAATGAATGTGGTCCATGAGGAGTCAATTTCAATGTTAAACTTGGATTTAATAACGTTTTCTAAACTTGGTCACACAGATGAACAAATTCGTGAAATCCTATGTGTCGATGACTTACCATGGGAAGATCTCCATCATATATCTTCGTTTTTACCCGAGAGTGATCGTTTTGAAAATGATTTTTCCTCGATTTTTACGACTGAATATGTCAAGGAATCTCAGAATCCAATGAAACATCCTGATTCAGAGTTAAACTTGGGAAATATTTCTCGAACTATTCCTCTTGACATTTCAGTTAAGCCTGGAATTGTTGAAAACGTTCATATAGGTGCCTCTTGTACGGAAGATGAAATTCAAACATATAAGGCCCTATTTCAAGAATTCTGCGACGTGTTCGCCTGGTCATATGAAGAAATGCTAGGAATTGACCCCGCAATTATAGTTCATGAAATCAAAACTTACCCGGATGCTAAACCCGTCCGACAACGTTTGCGTCAAATTCACCCAAGAAAAGCTGCTATGATTAAAGCGGAAGTTGAAAAATTACTCAAAGCAGGTTTCATTTATTCGATCCCGTTAACGGAGTGGGTATCGAATATTGTTCCTGTTAACAAAAAACAAGGGACAGTAAGAATATATATCGAATATAGGGACATTAATCAAGCCTGTCCAAAGGACAATTACCCAACTCCGTATATCGATCAAATCATCAATGATTGTGCCGCAGTGAAATTTTCTCCTTCATGGATGGTTTTTCCGGATACAATCAAATTAATATTCTACATGCTGATCAACCAAAAACGACATTCATTTGTCCATGGGGAACATTTGCTTATTGCAAATTACCTTTTGGGCTCAAGAATGCCGGGGCAACTTTTCAAGGGGCCATGTCTTATGCCTTTCATGATATCAAGCACATTGTGCAACCCTATCTCGATGACTTGCCTGCTCATTCATTACATCGAGCTGATCATCTCGTCCATTTAAGAGCAATCTTTATGAGGTGTAGGCATTATCGGATTAGGTTAAACCCCCACAAGTGTGTTTTCTGCATTGAAACGGGTCGATTACTGGGGTTTGTTGTTTCGAAGGCCGGCATTCGCGTCGATCCCTCGAAGGTTGAAGCCATTATCAAATTGCCTCCTCCTTCGAGTCTTCGCCAACTCCAAAGTTTACAAGGGAAAGCAAACTTTTTACGTCGATTCATCCCTAACTACGCCGAGATCACAAAGGGTTTACCTGGTTGTTGAAAACATATACTCATTCTTTTGGACGAGATAGCTGAGAAATGTTTTATGCACTAAACACGGGTTGAAACCGTGCACCGTTTTTTGCATTCTCCAACTACAACCGGATTACTTCTTGTATCTCGCCGCCTCCCATTCCACCATCGGAATGGTGTTAGTTCAGGAAGATGAATTCGGTACTGAACATGTGATATATTACCTTAGTCGAATGTTAAATCCAACTGAGATAAAATACTCGCATGTGGAGAAATTGGCATGGGCAGCTGTTCAAGCTGTCTAACGTTTTCGTCATTACATTTTACTACGCAAGACTACGGTCATTTCTGATTGCAACCCTATGATCTATATTTTGACCAAGCAATTGCTGGGGGGAAAGTACTCCAAATGGATTGTCACCCTATAGGAGTTCGACTTGGAATTTGAAAAGTCTAAGTCAAAGAAATCTTTAGTTTTTGCGGAATTAATGTATGACTTCCCGCGTGCTGACACGGAAACTGTGGTGGAGGAGCCCATTGCAGACGAATCCTTGTTTCTAATCAGCACTTTAGATCCGTGGTATAGGGATATCATCATTTATATCCAAACCCAATCCTTTCGGCCAGAAATTTCATGGTCGGAACGTCAAAAAATACAATTCCAGTCCTAACAATTCAAAATTATTGTATTATTCGTCGTGGGGCGGAATTTGTTTTTCGACATTTTTTGACTCATGAAGAAGCTGAAAGGGTCCTAAATGACTGTCACTCTAGAGCGTGTGGCGGTCATATGTTTGGGTATGCCACAGCCCAAAAGATATTCCGCGCTGTCTACTTTTGGTCGTCTATGTTAAAAGATTGTATTATCGCGGTCCGAAAATGCCACAACTGCCAAATTTTTGATCGAAAGATGCGCGCTCCACCTCCTCCTCTTCACCCTATAATTGCCGTTGGTCCTTTTGCCAAATGGGGTATCGATTTTATTACATGTAACCCTCACTTGACTGGGGGGCATGCGTATATCATCCTTGCAATAGATTATTTTACGAAGTCGGCCGAGGCAATGCCTACATTTGAGGCAGACGGCAAAACAACTGCGATTTTCGTATTAAATCATATAATTGCTAGGTTTGGTGTTCCACAAGTGGTTATCACTGATCATGGGCATCATTTTCAAAACATTATGATGACTGAACTTACAGTGCAGCTTGGCTTCCGTCACAAAAGTTCAACTCCTTATTATCCACAAGCCAATGGCCTGGTTAAAGCCATCAACAAAGTTCTAGCCATCATGATCCGACGAATCATTGGGATTCATCAGTCGAATTGGCATAACATGTTATTTTCAGTGCTTTGGGTGTATCGAACCTCAGTAAAAATGTCGACAGGTTTCACTCCTTTCCAACTAGTTTATGGTCTGGAAGCTGTGTTACGCATTGAGTGTGAAATCCCGTCATTGCGAATGGCCATCAAGTTACTTCCAACCACTTCTGAAGAGGAAAGACGTTTGTTATACTTGGCTCAGCTAGATGAGAATTGAAGCAATGCTGCATTAGCGATCGAGTCTCATGCAAAACATATTAAAGCTCAGTATGATCGAAATGTGACCCCTCGAAATTTTTCGGAAGGTGATCTAGTCTTATTGTACGATCAGGCAAATGATAAATTAGGCAGTGGAAAATTCGTGCCTATGTGGCATGGTCCCTATGTTTTTAAGTGAAAGCTAGCGAAAGCGGCCTATGAATTGGTAGACTTTGACGGGGTCTCTTTAGGTAAACCCAGAAATGGTCTTTACCTGAAGCGGTATTATGCTTAAAATGAGTGTGGAGATTTTCTAGTTAGGTTAGTTTTCTTTCTAGCTGGTGTGTTTTCGATTAAAAAGTGTGCTTAGCTTAGAGAGTGTTTTCGTTGTTGTTGCCGCTTATCTTGGTTTTACTCTTGATGTCGCAGATGTCGACGCCTCTCCAAACATACATTGGTTTCGCTGATGGTGCTCGTCGTAGTACAGAGAATATTTCTTCCGCAGCTTGGGTTATTTATTCGCCCTCTGACGAGTTGGTATCTATGCATGGGGTAAGCCTCAGTCAAACAACAAACAACAATGCAGAGGATAGTGTAGTGATTGAGTTATTATCTGAATCTATTTCATTTAGGATTCGGAGTTTGATAGTGAGGTTAGATTCTGAACTCGTTGTATTACAGCTTAATAGAGTATACGCCATTAGAAATCCAGTATTATTGAGATTATTTTTGAGAATGTGTCTCTTGGAACGTGAATTTGACTATATTGAATATCAGCATATTCCAAGATCTTTAAATACATTGGTAGATGCAATTTCTTCTCAAATGTTAAATAGACATGTGCAATAATCATACAAGTAAATTTAAAAACATTCCATAACATGTTTAACAAGATAACCCAGTAATAGTGATATCATATAATATAGGAGTGTCTCAAAATATACATCATCCTCGATCATAGGTTGAAAAACACCTTATGATCGGCAAAAATGATAAGTACAAAAAGAAAAATGTCATATGTGACTACAATAGGTGATCATCCCATCATTGGTGATGATCTCGATACGAAACCACTGCACGGGCCCACCTTACAAAGGAACCTCCTAAAAGGTCCAGGGACCCCAATCACATAGCGCTGAAGTCGACGAGGGATGTCATCTATGCTGGTCTTTGGAATGTCCCCTGTCAGGTGCTCTAGATGGCTCTCCAACTCAGCCAAAGTCTCTGCTGATTCGTCCTGTGGGGCTGGAGCTGGTGCAACTGGTTGTTTCCTCTCGTAAGGCTGGAGAGCGGCTGGTCACTATGGTCCCACATCTACATTTGAAACTTTTACTATCAGTTTTGGGACGAGATAAAAACCAAAAAAAATGTAAATTAAGAAAATGTTGAAAATGATTTTACCTGAGTCATCCCATTGCTCTCCTGGTAGAAGAGCCATGTCTGGGTCCCCAGGGAAATCAACCCCAGCATAAGGAAAGTCCTGGATAGAAAAAACCTGGTTCTCCAACCATTAGAAATACTCGGGTTTGAACTGAATGACTTCGGTCCCCTCATCAGGATGACGGGCCATAACTGCAACCCATCGCATCAGTTTGGGCTCTCGAGGAAGCCCAGCTCCAACAGTGAGGTGCTACGGGATCAACATCAGAACCCTCTCCAGACCAAAACTCACAACTATAGCACCATATCCGAAGGTCTTCAGTTGTCCATTTTTGGCCCTGGTCAGTTGGCCTTTCACATTGGCCAACACAACATCGAACCAGTTGAAAATGGTGCCTCGAAAGCAATCGACTGCCATCCGCATCTGGGATCCGATGGCTATGTGTAGAGTTGTGCTACCGCAGAGTCTGGTAACTGTAAACCCAATCACCATGAGTTCAGGACGGGATATGGTCTTGATATCTATCCCTTTGTCTCGGTTCTGAACATTGCAGTACTCTAGCCGGAGGCTCTCGACAGACTGGCCACTTGCCCTAGCCCCGAATAGAGTCAAATGTTCACCTCTCCTAGGCAAACTAGTCAAAAGGTATACATCTGCTGGCTCGATTTCGCGCTGGTGCCCACCAATAAAGAGGCATTGGTCTTGTATACTCCATCTATCAACCAGCCACTGTAGAAAGTCCACCTGGGCCCTCATGCCAGGTATGGCCCAGAATTTTTATAAGCCACATGCCTTCAATGCATCAATCGAAGGTTGATGATTCATCGCGGCAAGATCTACATCCTCATGCTCCCGTTCTCGCCAATCAAGCATAATGTTTATCCTACATCCAAGTAAAAAGGCGAATTAGAATACATAAAATTGATTTCTTTGGGTAATTTTTGAGTTAGTTAGGTTTTTACAAACCTTTGCGCGGGGTACGCACCCTCTTGTTAGGGACAGTGCGTGAGGCCCGCAACTTGCCTTCACGACAGGTGCGTACCCCCGACTTTTTTCCCATTGCAAAAAAGTCGGGGTACGCGGGTCCCCTGTGGTAAACCCACGGGCCCCCGCGCGCGGGTTTTGAAACCTAAAAACCTCCTAAAAATAAAAATCAACCCCTAAAAAATAATTTCAAATGGACAAAAATGAAGAGTAAGATGATGTGGATTACCTGGAGGAGACGGTGTTCGATTCTGATGGATGGATTTTCCGCAATCTTCACGGGAAGTTTCTAGTCAAAAGCCCTTTTTTCTCACCCAAATCTCAAATGGTAAAAATGAATGGTAAAAAGTCCTTTTTATAACTTTTTTGAGTAAATAAATTGCAAATTTGTTTATGTTTCAATTTGAAAAGGTGTTTTTTGCGACATTTTTACCCATTTTAAACAGGTATGAGTAATGTTTGAGTTTTTGTTCAGGATAACGGATTTTTCAAGCGAAATCAGTCATTTTCAACGAAAAAAACATTAGAGTCACCTTTAATCTCTTTTCTGACTCCTAAAGCATGAAAATATTGTCGAGTTTTTCTTTATAAGCTCGTTAAAACGGAACTAAAAAGACGGTCCTCTTACAACACTTTTCTGACCGTAAAAACACGAAAAGATTGTCGTGTTTTTGTCATTTCAAAATCGATATTGGTCATAAAACGACGTGTCGTTGATCACTTTTTTACTTTTTCGGATTAGAGGTACTAAATACGAAAAGTACTCCTTGGTCATAAAAGATCAAGCAGTTCTCTCAAGCATTATTTTATACTTTTTTCGGGCTTGGGAGACACAAATTTACGAAAAAGGTCAACCCTGGAGTCTTCTTAAGTTTTTTCAGACTCTCTAAAAATGAAAACGCTGAGTTTCTCCTATATTGGAATCGTTAAATTTCGACAGTAAAGGACCTGTTCAATTACAAATAGGAACGGACCACTCCTTCTTAGGGTTCGAATTTAAAACTAAGTTGGACTCATCCGAAGTATGAGCTTACAAACAAGCATATGTTATCCTCCTCAAGCTTGTAAAAAATAAAGAGGTACTTGCCAGAAATGGTGGGGGAAAAATGAGAAGAATGAACCTATTTGATATCCTTTTGTCTCAAGAAAAACCTTACTACCACTCTTGAACACGACACTTATTCATTCACCTGGTTGGGAAATCCTTTACCTCACAGTTGATCGAACCACATTGAAAGTCTTCAGCCAGTTTCTGGGTATTAACTTTGGGTCAATTGTCACCAAACCATCTGTTGTGTCGTTGTGTGTTCAAGAGGTCAGTGAAAATAAGCCATTCATCAGCAAAATATCTGTCATCCATCTTGACCATCCCTGAGTCAGTCCTTGCAACTAAATTTCTTCAAAATTGATCTATGATTTCGTGTTGTGGGCTTGCCTACGACGGATCGCTTTCTATCGAATTCAGCTCTTTATCTAGAAGGATGATCTAGAAATTGCCAGTACCTTGGGATCTGCATGCCTCAATGGTAGGTTTCTCGCCTTCGACGATAGGTTGCATCATTGACCTTCGATCTAAGGATTCCGTGACATGTTCGACATCGACACATCTAATCACATCTCATGGATTTCACTGAGTACTTTGAGATCCATTTTCATTATTGGTGGTTTCTCTCACACTTGTTAACAATTTACATCATCGACTGGTAATCAAGTGGTTTCTACCATGTTCGACTTCGACACATTCATTCGCCATTGGATAGAATCGTACTATTCGCTGAAGTGAATTAAGACCCTGGACTCCTAGTTTCCACCCATCCAGGCTGCGAGAACTTTTGTATTCATTATATTGTAGACTATTCATAAACAGATGGCTGCGTCCATACTGTGTCTACATGTGTCTATACTTGTGATGTATTACAAGATTGTTCCTATATCAGAGCAGTAGTTAGTTTTCTAGTTAGTTTTGATATGAGTATGGGAATGCCTACCTCAGCGATGATATGATCTCATATATATATTTTGCATTTGAATGTATTTATAGGTTCCAACCGGGCTCTCCACAAGATGATCCTTGAAATGATAAAGTGCTTCACTCTTCCTAAATGATAAATGAAATCCTCATCTACTACAGACTTCGCACTTTAGGGGGAAATATGTTACACAAAAATATCGTCACCATGACTATTTGCAGTTAGTATGGGTCTATCATCACATATACTGGCCTCCTAAGCAAGTCTCAGACCTCATCTCTTCATGTCAAGCTTTGCAAATGAGAGAAAGACATTAAAAATCAATAAAAATCTGGTTCCACACTTTCTCTCACTTTTGCCTGCGAGCCTGCACTCTATGTTCCTATTACCTGCGTATCTGCATGCTTTGTCTATAAATGGGTGGGTGTGTACCCATATAAAAGTAAAAAAGGCACAAGTTTATTCTAAAAAACTCACTTTGGGTCAATTCTAGATGTTTCTAGAAGGAATTTTGACGTGGATTGTTCGCTCCAAGGTGGTTCATGCATCCCAAAAGAGAAGGAGCTAATCCCTTGATAGGAGGAGCTATCCCTTTGAAGGAGGGCTTTTTCCCTTTGAAGGAGGACCTAGTAACTTCCCTCCATTGCACTATAAATTAAGGCAATGGGTCAGTTGTTGGGGAGGTTAGAAGCTGAACATTTTTTAGGGTAAATGCTGATGGAATTGGGACTTCCTAGTTAAACTTGAGAGGAGAGATCACATACCTTTTGGTTTCATTGGGAAGTGAGTGAAACTTGTCAAAGTAGAGGGGACTTCTTGTCGGACCCTGGGAGGAGCTTGTACAGCATCAAGGCACATGTTGTAAAGTTCTTCTTTCATTTG
>APFE030562660.1:0-39798 GCA_000404065.3 Pinus taeda
AGCAACTTATTCATATTTATCTTCAATTCTTCCATGTCTGTCTTCAAATCTATTTTCAAATCATCCATCTTAGCTTCCACGTCATTCATCTTGGTTTCTACACCTTTCTTTAAACAATCCATCTTAGATTCTGTTCCTTTTTGTGCAAGTGACACTTGTTGCACTTGGTGTCGTAATTTTGATATATCATGTTGCATTTCTTCCTCTTTTTCATGAGTCATGCTAGAGCTTTCGGGTCGCCTACTAGGTGTTTCCATTTTCTTTTTTCGGGGCATCAATTACTGATAATAATGCTTCACTATGCCCTTTGAATTCCTTCAAAATAATTTTTCAAACCAAGCTTAAGCAAACATTTAATAAAATACACACCTTTTTTCACTTTGTAGGAGCTCGATATTGCCTCTGATGTATCTCTGTAATTTCGGATCATCCAGTTCTGAAATTGCGACCTGCGGTAGCCCTCTATGTCCTCTTTCCAATGCCATTAGTCTGGCCCCAATTGGATTCTCCAATGAAGAGTTATGCCAAATCTCCCACAGTGACCTGATTATAGACTAATTCAGTAGGGCGAACTTGTGCGACGTGCCACATGTCCCTGTTTTGACTTTTGGCTCTGAAAAATATATACAAGAAACTAAAGTCTGTCCTATTTCTATACCTTCTTATGAAATTTCAATCTGATGTTCAGAGAGAAAGTTATGACGATTTTCCCCAGGTCACCTGTTTTGAATGTAATTCAGGATTCTGCAAAAGGACCAACTTCCTCAGTTCATATCTCCGAAAATATAGTGCGAAAAGCTCTGAAATTCGAACCTGAGATTTAGCGCGATGTCTTCTCAAATGGGTTTTTTTTTTAGCTTATGAAACGTCGCAGAAAAAAAGTTATAGCGAAAATGCAACGATGACCTGTTTGGAGCAGCGAAACCCTAGAATCCAAAGCTCTGATACCAAATGTTATGAAACCAGCTCAAGAAAAGATAGAAAAGATAGATCAACGCCTTAGAATTCAGCCTCTTCGATGGGGCAACCTCCTTTACATTACATAAATGAACAATTCTTGGGATGATACAAATGACAAAACCTCCTTTCTATATATAGGAGTCTAAGGAGTCACAATATAACCCAGCCGACCTAACAATAATAATATAAAGCCACAAAAATAACATAGAGGGATTCTATGGGGCACAGTAATAACAATATGGGGACAATAGGGGCACAACAATATTAATAAGGGGTACAACTACAATAGTAATGGGGTAATCACTAGTATTATAGGGACCCAACACCTCACCACTCTCGATCTTTGTGCCTTGGCTTGACTCCTGCGTCCATGTCCCTCAGATTTTGGCTTGGTCTCACATCTCGACCATTTTAATGAAATCCTTCTATGAACAAAGACAACCTTGCTGAAATAAATGTTTATATTGTCATCGTTTTGCACTTGCATCCTTGCTGATGCTAGTGTTAAATGGGTCAAGCTCCCCTTCCTCTCCCTGGGTTCCGTTGGTGTTGCAACAATTTAATTGGCTCAACTGTTATTAAGAACCCCTCCATGCAACACATGAAATGTAGTCTGTAACCTTGGGCTTAGCTCTCTATCCAAGCACTGCTGCAATAAAATAACTAGTCTCCGCTTGATTAAGGTTTCTCATGGTCAAAGTATCCCTTGATGCCTTTCACATAGCGGTAAAATTCGTCAACATAACTGGTGTCTTTGGGTACTACAAAGGAGCTTCCCTCCACATTTAGTGTTGCTTATGGCCATGGGCTTTAACGCCCTTGTGAACTTGGTTTTACACAGTTCTTGTAGGGTTTCCACTAAGAATTATTCAGATACTTTTTGTTTTTCGTTGGCACAACCTCGAGACGATTATGGCACTACTACAACCAATTGACTTGACCTTCCAAACGCTTAAAACTTATAGATTATCCTTTGAAATTATATTTTGGCGGCATTGCAGACTGCGTATGGCACTTGAATGCTCGATATGGCACTGCCACAGACTAGTGTTGTACAACCATGATGGGTGGCAATAAGAATGCTCTAAATGGCATTCCACTACTTCTAAACCTGCAAAATGTACAGATTGATATAAAACTTGATTTCCCAGCAACTGCAGTGGAGAACGTTTTATCTATTATGATTTACCATCAGAATCTTGACAAAGCTGATTATGGTTTTGTGGCCTTCAGAAATCTCTTCTCCAAAACCTCCCTTGGAAAATTGACGACAGAAGTGTAATACCTCCTTCGCTAGATCCGCTGATGCGCGATGCTTCCTTTGGTCCTCCGCCGCTACCTTCTTCTTGTGGACCCTGTGCAAATAACCGCTCCTCGCTCTCTTTAGAGCACGGTCAATTGTTGGCGCTTACAACCTCCACTTAGCGTACCTCTTCTTAAAAAAAACCAGACAGATCAAGGCTCCACGACATTGCTATGAGTTGAAAAGCGTTAATTTGAACTGGTCCTATTTCATCCGTCTGCATATGGTCATGTTGATTAGAGGAGAGGACATTATTCTAGGGTCAAAACTTGGATCCACATAGAATAATAAAACAACCAATTGCGAGACATTAAAGGCTAGCACCCATCGCACAACAGACTGACATTCGAGTCATCGGTCGGTCTGAAGCAAACGGAAAGATTGGAGATTCCGAGGGATTAGGGCAATAGAAGCACGAATGAAGGATGGGTGAGATAAAAAAACAAGGGATGGCACTCAGCCTTGCAACCCGTCGTATAGTTGGATATGGCTCCGCTCATGACTTTAATTTTTCAGATTGTTCTATGTTATTCCAATTACTTCAGCCCAAATTAATTCTTCATTTAGCAATGCATCCAATTATTAACATTGTTTCCAATCATAAACAGTAATTGAAGATAGAACAATATATGCAATGACAAAGGAGACAATAGCACAACCACGAGACACCAAATTGTTCAAAGACCAGGGAAGAACCCCACTATGGGGGAAAACCTTTTCAAATCTTCATCTTATTAGATTGTCATAAAATGTTTCAGCAGAGAGTACAATGAGCCCAATACATAATCATCTAGTAAAGATTTACCCAATACAAATCATAAGCAGACTTCTAGAATTACTGTACAACAGAGAGAAACCTTCCAGCCTTTAGACATTTGCGGTTAACTGTCAAACCCTATCTCAGAACCCTAGTTGCACTCAAGAAGATAATCTGCGAGGGATTGAGCATTCCTGGTCGCTCCTTGAGACACTGTAAGCGAGCGATTGTGGCACTTGGACTGTGAAACTCTAGCTTAGAACCCAGTTGCTCCCTGAGGCATTGTATGCGAGCGGTTATGACTTCCCCGGTCGCTCCCTGAAGCGTGGAAAGCGAGTGACTAGGGTCTAGACCTCCCATAACTGTCCTTGAGCCCCAGTTGCTTCCTTTAAGCTGTTATGCGAGCGACTGCGACTTCCCAATCGCTCTCTGAAGCATTGCGAGCAAGCGACTGCAGTCGAATCTGACCTGTGACAAGCGTGCGTCCGAAAATAGAAACCCTAGACACATGCGAGCCTCAGACCTGTAATTTCGGACTTTGCACAAGACTTCCTCCGTCAAACCTGTGCGAACCAAACAATAGAAGAAGAGAAGAGAATGCCTGATGATGATGTGCAAATGAGCTTGGGGTCTTTCGTATTTATAGGCTTCCATAAGGGTCCACTTGATGTTGAGGCCGACTTGTCCAATTGTACATGTGTGAGGCTGACCTGTGTCTATGTACATTAGAGGGTTCATGAATTCAAAAACCAACTTCTGCTTGTCCAAATGAGGTGATCTTTAGGTCGATTTTGGTCTTCTCAAAAAGAGGAATTCAATGCAATCATCATCTCCATCAAATGAGTTGTCCAAAGTGGAATTTGACCCTAGTTGCATAAATTTAACACTCCCTCTCAACTAGGAAGCGTTCCACTTGCAAATTGTCCTATCATGTCGTGTCCATCTCTGCTCAACTCTATCGGTTGAAACATTCTCGAATCTAAAAGAAGAAGAATCGGGGAGCATTAACTTCCACACTCTATCTCATGGGGGATGTTGAAGAATCTAGGGCAAGTAGGTGTAGTGTGATTCTTCTTGATTTGATAACAATTTGTGAAGTCATTTTACAATTTTTCTTTGTTAGCTTAATCTTCTTCTTCTCTTATTAATGCATGTGTGTGTACTTCATCAACCTGCTATCAAAACATAAAGCAAGAACACAAGATATTGGCTCTCTGCCAGGGCCAAAACCTCTCTTCTCTTGAGAGGAAAACCCTTCGGTAAGTTTTCTCTTATTGAAGCTTCTTTCTTGATCAATGCCAAACCCTAGACCCTTGACTAGAAGATTCTCCAAGCACAAGTCAAGTCTTTCCTTTTATCTGCACTATGTCTCCCCGACACTTTGTCCACCTTCTTTCGACACTTCGTTCCTCGGCACTTCGTCCTCCTTCGGGCACTTCATTCTTCCTTCCACTGTTAGTAGTCCTTCTAGAAGAGACACTTATCTTTTGTACTTAGTGAGATCCTTCACCTAAGGATACTCCTTCCTTCTCTTGACCAATACAGTTTCTTCTTGATGTATAGTTGTATGGCTATATGACTGCCCTAATTTTCTCACATGTTGTACGTACTTTAGAGAATTAGGGTCCTTTTCCTTTGCTAGAGAGATAGACTTCTTCGCTTGACTTGGGAGGCTTTGTAGGCCTAGTTTCAAGCCCAAACAGCACTAGTTCATGGACTGTTTGTCCCTGCTGTCATACTGGCAAACTTGACCTCCTTTTCTTCGCACGTGCGACTGTTTCTAACCCTAGAAACAATTCTCTACCTTCGCTTTTCTTCCTCCTTACTTTGCTGCACTTTGGAGACCCTTTTAGACTTATTTCCGTTCACTTTATCTCGACTTCTTCCTTCGCTAATTTCAGAGATGCTTGATTGACGTTGAGAGGGAATGTACAGGACTGTCCCTCCTTTAGGCCGACTTGCTGTCTTGAGGCCGAACTGAGGCCGACTTGACTTCCTTTGCTTCGATGGGTGCTTTTAATGGTGCCATTTTTTCTTTTGATGGTGTCTTTGCTAGGAGGAGACTTGACTTTGCTTGAAGGTGTCTTCTTTGACTCCTATACATAAATATGCATAATGTAACATACCCTTAAGATCTTCAACATAATTCTTTTGACTCTTTGACTCACCTATAGCACTTTAACATGTGCTAGACCTACTTCAATGAGCAAGAAACTTATTGACATATATTATAAAAATAATATTTCTTTTTTTGAATAAATACAAATATCAAAAGTACATTTATGAAGACTGAACCTAGTTACATTTCCTTCAACACTTCCTCTTAACTAGGGAGGTATTCATACAACATTACAAGGTGTTTGGCTATTATCAATCTTGAAGAATTCATATAAGAGAAACCAGATTGGATATCCATCTGTTATAGCATCATAGTGACCAACATTATATCCACAGCAAGGCCTTGACTGACACGCTATCTCTCAAGGCCTTGACTGACAACGCTATCTCTCAATAGATCAGAGCACAATGTTGGCAAGACCAATGACATATAGGCACCATAGTCATTGTCTCTCAAGGTACATACCCACCCGAGTGTTCACTGAGTATGACCTTCTAGGACTATTCTTATCTTGGGTTCCCAACCCTCAAAAAATATTGGTCCTCTTGCCTACTCTTGTCTTGGATGCCCTACACATCCTCAGAGTATCAGATGCTAGATGATTACCCAATCCTCCCATTCTTTCTTCCCAAGTGAAGACAAGAATGTTGTGTCTATCACTTCTCTCAATTGAGGAAGATATGCCCAAGTATCCTCTGACAAGGTACTTGTCCAAGTTCCTTTGTAATTGGGAACTTGTTATAACTCCCTCTTAGCCAAGGACTTGTCCATTCATCAACAACTTTTTCTTCATGGGTCCTTCAGCTGCTTGATCTTATTTCCTTTGATGTCATGAAGTCTTCGTTCAAACTTCCTTTTGGTAGGGTACCATCCATCGATCACTTTCCTTCCTGGTTTGTCTAGTCATTGCTTCATTTGTGGAAAGTGGTCTTCTTGTCATATTTCAGGATCTCTTCTCATCTTGGCTACTCCTTTGTAATCTTGTTCATGCTTTGGAATACTCTTCTCATGGATGCTTTGTTTGCTTGTTCCCATGCTTTGGTCGAGTAGCCCTTCATGACTTCATCCTGTTATTGCTTCTTAGTCAAAAATCTTATACTCCTTATGTGAGTATTTCCTTTTGTTGACCTTCATTGCATTGTAGTACATGCCTTCGAGCATGTCATTGGTGAAAGAGATTCTTTCATACTTGATCATGTCATAGAACTATTCCCATAACTCAATAATAACACGACTAAACTTTGATGCATACATATCTCATCTTGATTCTCCTTTGATCATCTTAGCTTCATTTGGTTTTCCTTGGTGTGGCCCTCCTTGCTTCATCTTAGCTTGCCTGCATATCATCCTTTTCTTGAATCCCATGAATGGGATTCCCAATGAGACATCTGCTTTGGTTTATGAACCTTCTTTTGAAGATTCCATCATAGGATCTTAAAGACCCTTGCCTTGCAAATGTTTATTTCCTTTTGATGATGGAGGTCTTCTAAGATTCATTGTCATGATCAATTTTCTTTCATTGTGGATGAGGTCCTATTCTAGGTGTGCTCCTTCTACATGAATATCTTGAGCTATGTCCATCATACTCCCATATTCTAGAAGATATTTCTAACCATGCATTTTGTTTTCATTTATAAATGTACTTTCTACATGAGTATCTAGAACTCTATGTACTTCATGCTTCTAGATTCTAGAAGATGTTTCTAGCCATGCAATTTTATTTTATTCCTACATGCTCCTATTCTACTCAAAACTTTGCAAGAAGACTTAAGTAAAGAGGACTTTAAGTAAAGAGTTTGACTTAGTCATAGTAGAGATCTGGTGGATCTTCCTTCTTTTGCTTCTTTTCTTCTTCTTTCACCTCTCGAGTCATGTGAGCTTCTTCCCTCTTTCTTTTGTTGTTGTTGTCCTTCTTAAGCTTAGGACAATTCCTTTTGTAGTGTCCATATTCTTGGCATCCATAGCATTGGATTTTGGACATATCTTTGTTGTTTGTTCTTCGCGGACGAAATTTGCCAAATTTTCCCTTTCTCTTGGCCATGGAAGCAAATGCTTGCTCCTTTGATCCCACATTTTCCTTAGCTTTGAGTCTGGATTCCTCTGTCTTGCTAGAGACTACATTTCACTTAGTGTGGTAGCTTGCTTTTTGGCATATCTACTTGATGTGAAGTTACCTCAGTCCTTAGGTAGAGCATTGAGTACTACGGTTGTCATTTCTTTGTTGGACATGACTTTCCCTAGCTCTTGAAGTTGATCCCTCATCTCAGAGATTTTCATGAAGTAGGGAGCTATTCCTTCCTTTGTTATCTTCATTTTGTACAATTCATTCCTTAGGGACACCGAGAATAACTCTACTAGCTTATCATAAATTTCTTTTGATGTCTCAAATTTGGAGACATAAGGAATGAGAGAGTCCTTGATAGATTCTATTAGAATCCTTTGAGCTCTTGTCTCATCCTTATTATACTTGGCTAAGGCTTGAGTTTGTTCCTTAACAGGGATAGTGATATTCCCTTTGATATGTTCTAGAAGTTCATTTTCCTTGAGAAGTAGATCAATCCTCTTCTTCCATGCAAGAAAGTTATTGGTACCTACCAATTTGTTGCTTTCCTTGCAAAAAGACATTGATGTATATTCAGAAGGGGACATATACTTACTTGATAGATTTTGAAATGTAGTTGACTTCTTTTCTCCTTGAAGTCTTGATGGATTGCTTTCCTTGAATCTTGATGTTCCTCAAGATGTTTTCTCCAAGTGGGCTTGCTTGATGATGAGACTTGCTTGATGTAGGTCCCTCTTTGATTTGCTCTTCTTTGTAGGTGCCTTTATATAAGGTTCTTCTTCTAGCTTTGTAGACTCCCCCGATGAATGATAGATGATAGACCTTCTTGTCCTTGATGTGATAGAGACTTCTTGGCTTGATGCTTCAACTTTTGTAGATGTCCTTCCTCGATGAGTGTTCTTGAGAAGCCCTTTCCTTGATGTGTCACCTTAGCTCTGATACCATGTTGAAGAATCTAGGGCAAGTAGGTGTAGTGTGATTCTTCTTGACTTGATAGCAACTTGTGAAGTCTTTTTACAATTTGTCTTTATTAGCTTAATCTTCTTCTTCTCTTATTAATGCATGTGTGTGTACTTCATCAAACTGCTATTAAAACATAAAACAAGAACACAAGATATTGGCTATCTACCAGGGCCAAAACCTCTCTTCTCTTGAGAGGAAAACCCTTTGGCAAGTTTTCTCTTATTGAAGCTTCTTTTTTGATCAATGCCAAACCTTAGACCCTTGACTAGAAGATCCTCCAAGCACAAGTCAAGTCCTTCCTTTTCTCTGCACTATGTCTCCCTGACACTTTGTCCACCTTCCGACACTTTGTTCCCGGCACTTCGTCCTTCTCCCGACACTTCGTTCTTCCTTCCACTGTTAGTATTCCTTCTAGAAGAGACACTTATCTTTTGTAGTGAGATCCTTCACCTAATGATACTCCTTCCTTCTCTTGACCAACAAAGTTCCTTCTTGATGTATAGTTGTATGATTGTACGACTGCCCTAGTTTTCTCACGTGTGGTATGTACCCTAGAGAATTAGGGTCCTTTTCCTTCACTAGAGAGATAAACTTCTTCGCTTGACTTGGGAGGCCTTGTAGGCCTAGTTTCAAGCCCAAACAACACTAGTTCATGGACTGTTTGTCCCTGCTGTCATACCAACAGACTTGACCTCCTTTTCTTCGCATGTGTGACTGTTTCTAACCCTATAAACAATCCTCTACCTTCGCTTTTCTTCTTCCTTACTTCGCTGCACTTTGGAGACCCTTTTAGACTTATTTCCCTTCACTTTATCTCAGCTTCTTCCTTCGCTAATTTTAGAGATGCTTGATTAACGTTGAGAGGGAGTGGACAACCTCTATATATAGAGGACTGTCCCTCCTTTAGGCCGACTTACTATCTTGAGGCCGACTTGACTTCCTTTGCTTCAATGGGTGTTTTTAATGGTTCCATTGCTTCTTTTGATGGTGTCTTTGCTAGGAGGAGACTTGACTTTGCTTGGAGGTGTCTGCTTTGACTCTTATACATAAATATACATAATGTAACATACCCTTAAGGTCTTCAACATAATTCTTTTGACTATTTGACTCACCTATGACACTTTAACATGTGCTAGACTTACTTTAATGAGCAAGAAACTCATTGACATATATTACAAAAATAATATTTCTTTTCTTGAATAAATACAAATATCAAAAGTACATTTATGAAGACCGAACCTAGTTACATTTCCTTCAACAGGGGAGTCACATATCTCAACCCCATATCGAGCAATAGGATATCCAAACACATAGGGGAGCACATCTTGACACCTGAATCCCTTCGGGGAGCTCATTCTCAACCCAGAACTACAAAGGGGAGCAAATCTCAACCGAATCCTATTGCCTGCTGATTTTCCCATCAATGACCTTCAAGAGTCATGAGGTAGAACACCTGCATCATAATCAACTTGGGTTGTACACCCCAAGTACACTCTCAACTCGTTGGCCAAACAGGGAGCGGTATTCCCAACAAGCTAGGCTTGTGGGTATGATGCCAACTGGGGTATACTTTGCATAGACCAGATAGGGGAGCAACATCTCCAACCCTATGCGTAGATAGAGGAGCAACATCTTCAACCCTATGGGTAACAGATAGGGGTAATACCCTATCGTCTAGAGATCCCTCAACCCCAGGAGCCCTCTATTTCAATTCCTCACCTTGGGAGCTCAACAGGGGGGAAGAGATGGCTTAGTGTCCTTGATCAACATTGCCCCTTATCAGGAGGGGTCACATCCATCAGTCCAAGCTGTTCTCTGAAGACCAAGAACTTCCCTTTTGGCAAAGCCTTGGTGAGAATATCTATAATCTATTCATCTTTTGATATGTGATGGAGTCTAATAGCTCCTCTCTGCACCATGTCTCGAATGAAGTGATATCAGATTTCTATGTGCTTGGACTTGTCATGAAATACGAGATTCTCTGCCAGACAGATCCCACTCTTGCTGTCGCAATATATCACTGTAGTATCTAGGGCCTGCTCAAATAGCTTCCTCAACCAAATGGCTTCGCAGCTAGCCATGCTAGCGGTAGTATACTCTGTCTCGGCGGTACTCAATGCTATGAGTCTGGACTTTTGCTTCTTGCTCATCTAGGATATCATGGAAGATCCGAGACTAAAAAAACATCCATACTCTCCCTATCGATAACATTCCTGCCCAGTCAACATCTTGTGTATCCATGAAGTCGAACATCTCCGATAAAGTATCTCAGACCAAGTGTGATCGTCCCAAGTAAATATCTTAAGATGTTTGTTGAATTTAGGCTTCTATGATCCATATCAAGTTTTTGAGAAGATTTTTCAGCATAAATCACCTTATGATACATTTGTCGACGCGTTTCGAACCAACGAGTGTGATTCATCGTCAAGACAAGTTGTCCTGACGATGAACCACACTTGTTGGTTCAAAGCGCGTCGACAAATCTATCATAATGTGATTTACACCAAAAAATCTTCTCAAAAATCTTAAGATGTGTTTGGTGACGATTGAATGTGCATGGAGAGGCTCGGTCATGAATTGAATCGACTTATTTATTGCATAGCATATGTCTGGACGGGTGTTCACTAGGAACATCAGAGCCCTAATCAATTGTCTATACTCAGAATGATTCACCAAATCGGGTCCCACAGCTTCTCCACATAACTTCTTGAAGTTCATTTCCATCGGTGTGGCCATGGACTTGAATTTTCTCATTCCAAATCTCTCTAATAGCTTCACAACATATTCTCCTTGTGAAAGGAAAATCTCATCAGGTCTTTGCCACACATCAAGACCTAGAAAGTAGTGCATGAGTCCAAGGTCCTTCATCTCGAATTCAGGCTAGGTCCCTCTTGCACTCGACCATCAAAGGCTTACTACTTGTCAAGAATAGATTGTCAGCATATAAAACCAAAATCAACGACATACCTTGGACTACCTTGAAGTAGAGGTTGGGATCGACATTGCTTCTTGTGATTCCCAACTTCACCAAATAACTGTCTATACGGGTGTACCATGCTCTGGGGGCTTGCTTTAAACCATACAATGCCTTCTTCAATTTGCAAACATGTGTCTATCAATCTTCTACTTCAAATCCCTGTGGCTGCTCAACATACACTTCTTGTTGTAACATGCCATGGAGGAATGCAATTTTTACGTACATCTAATGAATAGTCCATATTTGACTTGCGGCAAGGGCTATTATTGAACGAATAGTTGTATATCGAGCCACATATGCAAATATATCATCATAATCCTCTTCCTCTTTCTCTGAGAATCCTCGAGCCACGAACCTTGCCTTGTATTTCTCAATGCTACCATCAACTCCATGCTTGATCTTGAATAGCCACTTTGAAGTCACCACAAATTTCCCTTTCAGTCTCGGCACAACATCCCATACATCATTCTTCATAATTGATTCATATTCCTCGGGCATCGCATCTTTCCAAACTTGTTTTTTTTACAGCTTCTTCGAATGTGTAAGGTTTGGCTTGAATCATGATTCATAGTGCTCATGGATGTAACATATCCCTGATACTTGCACTGCTGCTTCCTTTCTCTAAATGATCTTCGAATGGGAACATGTCTCTTAGCATCCTGTAGAGTGTCACAGAGCCAAAGTGGTCTCTTCCTAGTAGGAGGATCACTTGGAGGAGGATCTAAGGGATCCATAGGCTCCTTGGGATCATCAACAATATCAGTCTCAGACTCGGGCACAAAAGGACCATCTAGAATATCCCTGTCATCATTCCTCTTCTTGGGAGGAGGAGGTGGAAGAAGATCTTTTGCTTTTCCAAGAGCAACATCTTCATCGAATGTTACATCCATGCTAATTTCAAGCTTCCTTTGAACAAGAATATATATTCTATAAGCTTTAGAATTTTCACAATAACCCACAAACGTACCTTTCCTTCCAGTTGCCTCCAACTTGTTCCTTTTGTCCTTCGGCACATGAAAATATACGGGGCATCCAAAGATATGGAGATGACTTATGTCAGGCTTGACACCTGTGAACACTTCTTCGGGGGTCTTGTTTTCTAGTGCTTGATGAGGCACCTTGTTTTGAACATATACAATAGTATGCGTTGCTTCTCCTTAAAGGAAATTTGGCAATTTTTGACCATGGAGCATGGCACGGGCAACTTCTAATATATCCCTGTTCTTTCTTTCTGGTAATCCATTTTGTTCAGGTGTATATGGCACAATTGTTTCCTTCTTGATTCCTTCTTTCTTGAAAAATGCTATGAATTCATTTGACATGTATTCCCCATCATTGTCAGACTTGAATACTTTGATTATCTTCCCTGTTTGATTTTCGATCAAATCTTTGAATTCTTTGAATATTTCGAAGACTTCATCCTTGTATTTCAAACAATATATCCATCTCTTTCTAGAGAAGTCATCAATGAAGGTGATATAGTAGAAATGGCCACCAATAGACTGCACGGGCATTGGACCACATATATCGGAATGGATGAGATGGAGGATGTTAGTTGTCTTGTTCACGCTAGAGGGGAATGGTCCCCCTGTCTTCTTTCCACTCACACAACCTGGACATACTCCATCATGATGGGCTTGAACATCAGGAAATACCAGAGACCAATTTTCTTAATTTCGAAAGAGCATCATAATGTAGATGAGCTAATCTTCAGTGCCATAACTCGCTTAGGTGATTAGTATTATGAACCAATGCTAGAAGAGGTCTTCCTATGACTCTATAGAATCCTTTAGATCTTGATCCTAATGTGAATGCATCTCTCAAGGTGAACCAACAGACCAAGCCAGAACGTTTCCTTTGATGAAGGAAACCTTCATCCCTTTATCTTCCAAAGCGTATATAGATACCAAATTCTTCGTTAATCTTGGTACATACATAACATCATGCAACAAAACTGATTCCCCAGAATTCAAATGAAATTTGATGGACCCAAAACCTTTTACGGGATGAGTAGAGTTGTCTCCAAGAATAATCTTCAGCTTAGTCTCCCTCTCTACTAGATTGGAGAGAAATTCTTTATATCTAGAGAAATAGTGAGTGGCCCCACTATCGACCAGCCAACTATCCCATGAATCCGGAGGAGAAGAACTAGTATGTGTAGAAATAAGAATGTATTCAGATTGATTTACAGCATTACTTTCATACCTGGGAAATCTTGACTTCTTTTGAGGACGACAATATTCTTCACGGTCGCTTGAGGTATCCCTTCTTCTACTTTCATATCTTTTGTTGCGGTCATTTCTTCGATCATCTTTTCTCCTTTGATTATTGAACCTGTTGTTGTTGCTTCTAGTGTTGTAATGTGGCCCTTTGTTCTTCTCGGGACAATCTCGTGCATAAAGACCCTTCTTGTGACAATTACAGCATTCAATATGAGACAATGTTCTATCATCCTTTCTTTTTGCATTTCGAAGAGGAGGCTTCCTTGATGGACCTCCTTTTCCTTTCTTCTTCCTTTTGTCACGAGCAATATATGTAGCGGGCGGGCTCTCCTTCTCCATGTTTTTGAATCCTTTCTCTTGATATCATCCTTGATTCTTCTTGTGTCAGCTTTCCAACAATTTCATCAAATGACGGGAGCACATTGTTGTTGCTTATGGCAGTAATGAAGGTTTCCCAAATAGGAGGGAGACGTCTTAGAGTCACGATCACCAATTCCCTGTCAGGCACAAATTCTCCAACTCTTTGCAATTGATCTCTAAGACGAGAAATCCTCATTATGTAGGCTTGCACGAACTCTCCTTTGTTCATCTTGGGGTCTTTGAGTTGATCTTTCAAGGAGATGATTTCATTCAAATTGTTGACTTCATACATGCCAACTATCTTATCATACATGTCTTTAGACTTTCTCAAGTTTCCAACATATGCAAGTAAATTATCTTGTAAACCATCAACTATAATTT
This sequence comes from Pinus taeda, assembly GCA_000404065.3. NCBI lineage: Eukaryota > Viridiplantae > Streptophyta > Pinopsida > Pinales > Pinaceae > Pinus > Pinus taeda. Next base: position 14,105 of record APFE030562660.1, read on the forward strand.
GCTTTTCTTTTAACTCACCTTTTTTGTGCTTGTTTTTTACAACAACGGAAACATTCTCTAGAGGCTCAGGTACTCTCCCTTGAATATAGTCCAAAACATCTCCAACCTGACTTTCCATACAACAAAATTGGATGAGTCACCCAACTGCTCATTACTTGAAGAAGGAAGTCATCTTGTCTTTGACTAGATCTGCTCTTTCAACATTCCAAGGATGATTGCTTCAATGTCTCCTTTTGGGCTTATCCTTCACCTTAGCTCTGATACCATGTTAATTTTTCAGACTATTCTATGTTGTTCCAATTACTTCAGCCCAAATCAATTCTTCATTTAGCAGTGCATCCACTTATTAACAATGTTTCCAAACATAAACAATAATTGAAGATAGAACAATATATGCAATGACAAAGGAGACAATAGCACAACCACAAGAGACACTAGATTGGTCAAAAAGACCAGGGAAAAACCCCACTATGGGGGAGAACCATTTCAAATCTTCTTCTTATTAGATTGTCATAAAATGTTTCAGCAGAGAGTACAATGAGCCCAATACATAATCATCTAGTAAAGATTTACCCAATACATATCAGAAGCAAACTTCCAAAATTACTATACAACAGAGAGAAGCCTTCCAGTCTTCAAACATCTGCGGTCATTTGTGGTCAACTACGGTCAACTGTCAAGCCCTAGCTTAGAACCCTAGTCGCACTCATGAAGATAATTTGTGAGTGACTGAGCCTTCCCAGTCGTTCCCAGAGACACTGTAAGCGAGCGACTGTGGCACCCAGACTGTGAAACCCTAGCTCAGAACCCAGTGGCTCCCTGAGGCACTGGAAAGCGAGCGACTGGGGTCTAGACCTCCTAGAACTGTCTCTAAGCCCTGGTCACTTCCTTCAGGCTGTTATGCAAGCGACTATGGCTTCCCAGTCGCTCTCTAAAGCGTTGCAAGTGTGCAATTGCAGTCGAACTTGACCTGTGACAGCGTGCGGCTGGAAAACAGAAACCCTAGACACGTGCGAGCCTCAGACTTGTAATTTCGGACCTTGCACGAGACTTCCTTCGTCAGACCTGTGCGAACCAAACAATAGAAGAAGAGAAAAGAATACTTGATGATGGTGTGCAAATGAGCTTGAGGTCTTGTATTTATAGACTTCCATGAGGGTCCACTTGATGCCGACCTGTCCAATTGTACATATGTGTGAGGCCGACCTGTCCCAATGTACATGAGAGGGTTCATAAATTCAAAAACCAACTTCTGCTTGTCCAAATGAGGTGATCTTTAGGTTGATTTTGGTCCTTTCGAAAAGAGGAATTCAATGCAATCATCATCTCCATCAAATGAGCTGTCCAAAGTGGAATTTGACCCTAGTTGCATAAATTTAACAATGACAGTATGGCCTGTCGACGCTGTATGAATTGTGGCTTCCTGGCCCTGCAATGCGATAGATGTATAACCTTGTGGCCCTCACAATCAGAAAATACAATGTTGATGAATATGGCCTCTCGGCCTCAATCTCCTTCTCGAGCGATAAATATATGATCCTTCAGCTTGAAACAATTGTTTGTCACAACGAAGACATCGAAAACTGGCAAATCAGCCGTGTCCCATTATGTTGAAATCCATGGTAGCGAAGGATTTATTTGTGGCCCACTAACAATAAATATAGTAATAATCGATCGACTTTGTATCCTTCATGGCCTTCGAACTTGAATGGACAGATCTGGCATAACAGACCCAAATCCAATCTTAAAACTCTTCACCTCAGCTAAATCACCTCCAAAATAATTAACTGAAAGAAATAGGAGACCAACTAGGGTGATATCAAATACCACCGAAGACGGAAACTGCCAGCTAGGATGAGAAGGAATCCCACCGAAGTTACGAGAATCTTGCAAATAAAAATCCCTTAGGCTGACAGGATGCACAACTCTAATACCACTGTAAGATCCCAAACAACGAAAAAATCAACAAATCTGACACCTTCAATTGTTCTATTTAAAATGCTTGCAATCAAAAACACCGAACACAATAAGAGATCTGAAAATGCTGCCTCTTATTTATATTAATAACTGAAAACAAAGATACATGCCCATACAAGTCATACTGAAGTCCATGCCAATGGCATCTATGACTGCTCATCAAGGACTAATCTATGACACTGAAGCACACTTGTGAATCCTAGATGGATCCACCAGACGCATGTCACCACGGGGTTTTCGTCCTGGGATCAAGCTAGAATTGGCCATGCCAAGTTCTCAACAAACACACAATAAGATTGACAAACTTAGGATGATCAAATGCCTAGCTCCTATTCCCTTTTATAGGCTTGATGGACTCTCTAGAAACCTTATTTTATTGTTTTCCCTCTAAAAATGAAGACGAATATCATGGGAAAATACCATGGGCAAATACCACGGAAAATACCATGGGCAAATACCACGGAAAATACCATGGGCAGATTGCGTCCATTTTGACCATATCAAGAAAAGGGAATATTACAGGCTTGGATCCTCCATCCAGGGTTGTGTAATCTTTTCTATGTATATTCTTTTGTGGAGTGGGTGTCCATTAATGGCGCATTGCCATTGCCATAGTCAATGCTGTATTATCTTCAATCTAAAGGCTCAAAAGGCAAGTTTGGGGTGGCTTTGGTCCTTCATCCGGGGTTGTGTAATCTTGCTAGGTGTATTCTTTCATTGCAAGGGCATCCATCCATGGCATATTGCCATTGCCATGTTCAGTGATGTATTATCTGCAATCTAAAGGAGCTTCAAAAGGTTCTGAAACAATGAAAGGAATGTAGAGGATATGAGCAGAATTGTTGCTTCATCAACTGAAAAATGGAGCAGGTGGATGAAGGAATTAGAGAGACAATCAAGGGAAAAGCACAGGGTACAAGATCAGTGTTTCATTGAAAAGAGCAAGATCAGTTTCAGAGAATGGGAAGTAGAGGCATGGGTTTTCGTTACTATCCATTGAGGGACGTGGGATGAGATGGCTTCTGCCATAGCAGCATTACAATCCGTGATTGGAAGAATGATGGATTGACTTCATCTTGATTCTCCAACCAATTTTGGTGTCTCACATGCCCAACACTGGATAGCACGGTCGCTTGGTCCAATGGCTACATGTGGGGTTAATTCCCCATAAGTCCCATGGTCCATTCCTGGGGCTCTATGTACATTTGTGAAACTACTCCTGGTGCGATTTCTCCAGCTGGGTGCTTCCGGCTCTTAAAAAAACACTGGATATTTTTGTCAATGCAGCCTGAAGCGGCTTGCCTGGAACTTCAGTGGATATGGCTGCTGCCCACCTAGCACATGCAATCAGAGGTTCAGCAGACCATTCAGGCACCTATGTCACAGGTGGACCTAACGATTGCTACGCACACTGGGCTCAGTTCAATTTCTTGTTTTATTTTAGGTTTCTAGCATGTATTGTTGCTTTGTGTTTCCTTTAGGCCAGTTTGTTAGTATACCTGCATATCAGCAGTTAGATGTTTTTGGAACAATGAATGTAAGTATCTTTTGGATGGAATATGTGCACAGGAAGAACTAGAGGCAACACTTCTATTCCTACCTTACCTTTGGTAAATCTAGCTGCACGGTTTGGCCGCAGCCTTTTTAATATAAACCTTTAAATGTTACTATGAAAAACATGAGTTTTTGATTCTATTTTGGTGCTGTTCATATATATGATAACCTGTTCTTCTTTGGCTTCATGGCAGGAATATTATGCAAATTACAGGCTTTCCATGGGAGACAGGAGCTTTTTGCGTACATTGTTTAAGGAAACTAGAAAGGGAACAGTGAAGAATAAAGAGCTCAAAAGTGATTCATTCCAAAGATTGATTCCTTTTCTGGGAGTCAGCATTGTTCTTTCTGGGTTATTTTTTTCTGATACAGCAAATGCAACCACTCTGTCGGATATGCATAATTTGGTGGGAGGCATCCATGGACTGATGCTTGCAGAATTGGATCCGTCAACAACAAAGATTGCGATAAATATATTAGGTCCTATGTTTGCTTCATTTAATATTCTGTTCATAGTGAGGATAGTAATGTCCTGGTACCCTCAACTGCCTGTGGGAAAGTTTCCGTATGTAATAGCCTATGCTCCCACGGAGCCATTACTTAGTGCTACTCGTAAGGCGATTCCTCCTGTTGCTGGGGTTGATGTGTCTCCTGTTGTCTGGTTTGCTATTTTCAGTTTCCTGAATGAAATTCTGCTAGGTCCACAAGGGCTTCTTGTTCTTATTTCTCAGCAGCAGCTTTAGTTACATCAGTTAAAACTAGATATCCACAAGTCCTACTTGAACATATTTTGTATTTGGACTGTAGGTCTCAGTTCCATCGATTGTCTAAAATCACAATACCAAATTTTTAAAGACCAATTGTTGGCTTGAAGGGAGTTAAAAACTGCAATTAAATACCCCCGTGTTCGTTCCTTGGGTTCAAACTTCAGGCAATATCACCTGGTTTCATGGCATGGATTTCCTAGGCCGTGCTATTAAAAAAATTTCAAAGAAGATTTTCTTTACATCGTCCTAAAGTTGATATGATATAGATTGATGCATGCCAGACATGCAGAGATACAAAAGAACCACGTTTTGGCAATTTTTTGGTATTCTGATTCTATAAAATAAATTCCCAAAGCAAGCAAAAATAGTTTCCCAAGCATACTTGCATAGGTAATTCCATTCCCGCAGGACGTAACAGTACTTGCATTCTGATGACCTGCTTTACGAAAGAAAGGCTTTGTCTATATATTATTTGCTTTGAGGTTTTTTTGGTGAAATTTTCAATTTTGTTGTTTAAGTGATTTTGATTGTACTTATAGATTCAGCACCCTTAAAAACCTGCACCCTCAAAAACCTTTGTGACATTTTGATCAAAAACCTTTGTGACATTCTGATTGTATTTGTGACATTCTGATTGTAAAAATGTGGAAAGTTCAAAATTTAAACTTGTAATTCTAACCAATTTGCCGAAAGGCTGGAAAACCCTCAAAAACATATAATAGATAAACTATGGCGAAAAGAAATTGTCATTTCCATACCCCGTACCCTCTATAATGTTTTCATCCTTCCTGTAGCCGTACCCACACCTGCACCCAGACATCCGTGCAACATAGACTCCAAGTAAACACCGCTAAACCAATTTCGAAGAGTTATTGTTCCAGATAAGAAATAGGAAAGATTGAAATGAATAAGATATTTAGGTGCCATTTGCTTGCCACCGTGTTTGCTGCAAGTGTAATGAAATGCCGATTGAACGTCTCAAGTATTGTAGCGCTTGACAGATGTTTTGTTCAAATATGATTAAACACTTAAAATTTATTGTATGGATAACATTCTTTTTGCTTGCCACCGTGTTTGCTGCAAGTGTAATGAAATGCCGATTGAACGTCTCAAATATTGTAGCGCTTGACAGATGTTTTGTTCAGATATGATTAAACACTTAAAATTTATTGTATGGATAACATTCTTTAGATTCAGTGCTGCATCATGGAAACCAGTCATGACTAACCGTCATTGACAAATTTGATTTTTTCTTTCTAAATCTTCTATGGTGGTAAACATATAACAGCTTTCTGTTCTAGTTTTCTTTAGCCTAAACTTACATTCTGGCAACTGTATAACCTTACCTTATGTCCCAAGTGCAGGGGCCAACATGCCCTTTATTTGACAAAATCCGGATAGGTTCTTGTCTGCTTCCTTTTGTGAGAGTCCATTTGTTCATTGGTTTCTTTACCATGATCAGAGTATAGGGTGACATTATTATTATAGTTAATATAGATAAGATTGATGTAATGATAAATAAGTGAAAGTTTATTCTCGCTCTTGAAAAAGTTTAAATTTATATGACTAATGTTTTTGTAATTTCAATCAAACATATAGATTATTATTGAATTTATCAAATTATAAATTAACTTCATATTTTAGCACCAATCATACAATAGTAAAAAATATAAAATTAAATAGAGTAAGTATAAAATATTTCACATATATAAGCAATTTTTTCAAATTTAAAATTAGTTTCTTAATTTTTTTGAAAAAAATAAAAATTAGTTTTTCATTTGTGTGAAAAATTTACAAAAGGTTTTTATAGTCTTTTAAAATTAGAATTTGTATGGTTAACAATGCTGATTTTGTAGTTTTGGAAGGTCTTTTGCATAGGTTTGTGTCTTGCATATAAGAGAAGTCATTTTTCTGTGTTTGTTCAAGAAGAACAACTAATACAATTTTTTTTCTTAAGTTTTAACTTAGGAAAAAATACATTGATTAATTATTTTTTAATGTTGACTTTGGACTAACCTTTTTTAAAGATAAATAATTAATTATTTAGGTGACTTAAATCTAATCTCCATCGTTGATCAAAGAAAGCTGGGATTTAATCTTAGCCCTCAATCACTTTGGCGCTTACGGATATGGCCCATGGAGAAATTATGAAGAGAAAAAAAACCATTTTCTCAAGGAGTGAGAGTATATAGGACTGAAGAGAAGGGAAAAAGATTGCAACCGGGGAATTTTTAGAGAAATTTTCAGGGAGGTCGAGTCTAAGAGAGGGGTTGAATTACTGAAGAGGAGAGCCCTGTTTTGGAGAGAGGCCAAATTATTCAGGGGCTGAATTTTCTCTAGTGCATAGGGGTTGTACAAATGGAGAAAGAGGGGCCATGTTAGTTGGTAGAGAGGGCTGATTTTCTAGGGCTGAAATCTTCAAGACGGTTGAGTTCTAGGAGGGTCAAATTCCTTGAGATCGATTTTCTAGAGAGGTCGATTTTCTAGAGGGGCCGATTTCCAAGTTCCAACAATTTTAATTTTTCTATGTATTCTTTGCGGGTATAGGTGCTAATTTTCCTGAGTAATATAAAGTGAAGGAATACTGTTTTGGGTAGAACTTTTCTACTCTAGTGTGATTAATTGATTTCCCTATTTTATTTCCGGTGCAAGTTTCATTTCTAAAAGTCAAAACCAATGATTTTATTTTCCAACAATTTTCAAATTTTATTGAGTAAATAATTTTTGGGGAGAAAATAAGTATAAATAAATTAGATTGGGTATTAGAGATTTAACATGGTATAAAAGCAATGTAAACTCTATGGAGGAGATTAGACAACACAAAGGTTTTACAATGACAAAATTATTCTACCAGCAAATTTGTTATCTTGCAAATAGGGTTTTATGGTTGAAATCGATCTGATGAGATGGGAGTACCGAGTTTGAGATTTGAAGATGGGTTGAAAGGGACTGCAAACTTCAGTCCATGGAAGGAGAGGGTCACCATTGTTCTGACGGTAAATAACGTATGGGAACTTGCAAAAAGGGAGATCCAAGTCCCTTTGGATCCTACCCAAGTAGCCAAACAAAATATGAAGGATGTGTAGGTTAGAGGGATCATATTGGACATTGTGAAGGATCACATATCCCTCACATATCAGGGAAGCATACAACTCACCAAATGTAGTCAACATTGATGAACTTGTATTGAAGTAACGACCAAAATAGAAAGATGGCATTGAGAGAGAAATTAAGAAACATAAGAGTGAACATATATGAAATTATAGCCTCATACTTCATAAGAATCCAGTAGGTTCATGATGAAATGTCAGTGGTTGGAGAAGCTATGGATGAAAGTGAACTTGTCAAGATAACACTGAGTGGTTGTACTAAGCAATGGGCTACCTTTGTAATAGGTATCCTTGTTAGAGACAAGCTTATTAATTGGACTAGGTTTTGGGACTACTTCACCCAAAAGGAGATATGGGAGAGTTTGATACCTAATGGATAACATATAGGTGGAGGTGGAGAAGAGGAACTTGCTCTTTGCTAGACAAGCAAAGAAGGACAGGGTAAAGCCAAGCAAAACCAGAGTGTGGGAGGATATTCACAAGTAGAATAAAGTCACAAGTATGGTCACTACGCTGGACAATGCCCCAACAAGAAGAAAGGGAAAGGGAAGGCATCGACCACTGCATCTGCGCAAGTGGATGAATTAACTGAGAAATTAGAGGAATTTGCATTGGTGTCATGTCTTTCAAGCACCATGACACGTGGTGTAAGGTTTGTGGACAACAAAGCTTCTTGTCATGTGATGAGATCTCATGACCTCTTCACTAGCATGACCAAGGAGTATGATTATTTTCATGTGGAGGTTCATGATAATGCTAAGTATGTAGTGGAAGGTATTGGCAACATATAGTTCCAACTGGACTTCAAGAGTCTTGGAGGTGAATGAAGTATTATATGTATCTGGGTTGGAGAAGAACTTTCTCTCTGTCTCAGCTATGGAGGATAAATGGATTGAGGTCAATTTCACGGGAGGTGAGGTATCTGTCAGGATGAAAGGAATTGATCTTAGCATGAGGCGAGCGATAGGAAACATATAGGGAAACTTCTAGCTATTGAGAGAAAAACCAATGAAGACCCTTGTACATGACAGAGACAACCAGAGTGAGCTTTGGCATAAGAGGATGGGGCATCTACACTTGAGGGCCCTACCACTGTTATAAGTGATGGTCATTGGTTTTACAGAGTTTAGTGTGGAGTGGGATCGCTAGGGAAAAGAATGTGCGCTTAGAAAGCACGCCAAAGCAACATTTCCTTATAGTCAGACCAATTCCAAGGGAGTATTGGATTTGGTGCATTCCGATATTTGTGGTTCTATGTTAGGGGAGTATTTCTTTGGGTTTAGTTATTTTGTGACCTTCATAGATGACTATTCTAGGAGGATATGGATTTTACTTCTTGAAGGCCAAGGATGAGGCCTTCGGTCGGTTCTGAGAGTTTAAAGATTTTATGGAGAACCACATTAGGAAGAAGATCAAAGTCTTGGTATCAAGAATGGGCTTGAATATACTTTTAATGAGTTCAAGGTTTTTTGTAGAGATGCATGAATCAAGAAAGAATTGATAGTTCCCTACAATGCACAAAATAATGGAGGGGCATAGACGAAGAACAAGACATAGTTAGAGTAGTAAAGACAATGATCCATGATCAGGACTTGCCTATGTTCTTGTTGGTGGAGGCTTGTAACATAACAATGTACCTACAAAACATGGATCCTCACAGGGTAGTGGAGGACAATGTTGAAAATTGGTAGCTACGGCTTGTATTTTCATTAGAAAATAAAAGGATAAATTTTGTATTTTTCATGTTGACCAAGTTGGTCTCACTTGGACAAGTCGACCCCACTCATTGAATGGGTTTGACCCTATGGTCAAAACCACCCTCCTAACACATATAAATTGGAGATTGACTGACCTCATTTGGCACCTCACACACATCATCCATTCGATCTGAAACAAGGAGATCTATCCACACGTGCGAAGGAGAAAAGAAAATTTATGCGTTGACCAATTCTCTTGACTTCTGTATGACCAGCATTGACTTGGGATTATCTGCGTATGTTTGACTGAGATTTTGATTGGTTTTGAAGGTCGAGATTTTCAGTGGTTTGTTGACTTTGTTTGATCGAAATTTTTCTCCGGTTTTGGCTCATTGACTGAGGGTTGACCATAGGTCAACCCCTGTGTTTTGACCAAACTTTGATTGTGGTGTTGTAGGTTGAATTTCAACCCTTTGACTAGCTGCCTCATGTTGAAATTTGGCCCCTCTGTTGCAGACTTTAACTTGGACCAATGTTGACTATTTCTCTCCTTTGACTTGTTTGACTTGGCATTTAATGAGGTCAAAAGATTGGAATATTTTGATGTGCATTTTTGATGAATTGATCTCTCTCTCATAAGAAAAGATTTTTAGGTTTTCCCTTGGTCTTTGACCTAAATTTTGGTGTCTCTTGTCTCATTGTTTACTATGATCTCTATTGATCTATTAAAGAAGTTAATGGTTGAAATTTTTCATGTATAACTTATTGGAATGCTCTAAAAAGGTCTAATTGTATCACTAGGAGTAGTTATCAGTTTGAAAAATTGTACTTGCCTTGATTACACTAGAAATTCAACATACAAGACTCCTTAGGAGGCATTTACATGAGTCATACTAGAAGTGAGCCATCTTCGCATCTTCGGTAGCCCAGTGTATGTTCATATTGCACCAGAGAAGAGGATTGAGATAGAGCCCTCATCTGAGAGGGATTTTTGTTGGATACAATGAGATCTCAAAGGCCTACTAAGTCTCCATTCCAGGGCAGAGGAAAATAATAGTTTGCTGAGATGTTATATTTGAAGAGGGTAGGACCTTTAGGAGGTTGAATGAGACAAGTCCAACAATGGCAAGGGATCTGGAGCAAGAGGCTTTGAAGCTTGAGCAGGGACCAACAAAACTAGCAATAGGATCACAAACTTTTGATCAGGAGGAGGAGTGAGATGTTTCGTTCAGTTCTACTAGGAGGAGGCCAAGAAGAACTTGAGGGATGCGAAGGAGCATGTGAAGGCTCCTAGGAGGACCTTTAAAGAGAGTACACCACTAGCCAAATTTCTAGTTATATGGCCTTGATGAGTAGTGTTGTCGCACATAGTGTCTAGGCATCGCGACAACGCTCAGATCGAGGGTTGTCACCCTGATCCCTGATCTCTCCGTTTAAGTTGTTTCCTGTTACACAAAAAATTGTCACCATGACTTTCTACAGTTTGTGTGAGTCCACCAATACTCATACATACCTCCTTTGCAAGTCTTAAACCTCAGCTCTTCATGTCAAGCCTTGAAAATGGGAGAAAGACCTTAAAAATGTCTCAAATCCTGGTTTTGCACTTTCTCCTAGTATTGCCTGCGATGCCGCACCTAATGGTCATATTTCCTGCGAACCTGACCGCTCTGTATATCTAGTGATGGGTGCGAACCCCTGTAAAAGTTAAAAAGGCGTGAGTTCATTCTTAAAAACTTATCTTGGGTCACTTCTAGACACTTCTAGAAGGAATATTACGCTGGCAAGTCCGCTCCACCTTGGTTCATCCATTCCATAACTAAGGGAGCTAACTCCACGATATGAGGTGCTTATCCCATTGAAGGAGGAACTTATCCCTTCAATGGTAGACCTGCAACTTCCTCCATTTGCACTATAAATTCATGCATTGGGTTGGTTGAAGAAGAGGTTGAAAGCTGAAGATTCTTGAGGGTAAATGCTGCTGAAAACTAGGCTTCCTTTTTGAGCTTGTGAGAGGAGAGATCACATACCTTTCATGTCATTTGGGAAGTGAGTGAGGCTTGTCAAAGTAGAGGAGACCCTTGTTGGACCCTAGAGAGGACTTGTGCAACATCAAGGCAAAGGTTGTAAAGTTCTTTTATTCATTAAGTTAATACAATCAAGTTTATTTTTCTCAATGAAATGTATCTAATGGTTTGTTTTATGAGCTCCTTGATCTTCATAATGAACATGTTTTGTTATACGCAGGTATGCTTTGACGTGTGCTTGTTTGTGTATGCAGGTTATTGAACGAGAACTGCTTGAAGCTGTTGGGATAAAACTGCCTCAAACAAGCGTTGAACCGAGGTAGGGTCTTTTACACTTCTTAGTATTCATTAATGAACTGAAACATGTTTAGAGAGAAATAGGTTTGCTTGTTCTCTTTGTTGCTAGATATCATTAGATACTAGGGAGATTGGTCTTGTCCGCAAGAATGATTTATCCGACCAACAAATTGGCGACTCCACTGGGGATTGGTTTGGTTTGGATTTTGTTTTGTCTTTACTTTGACTTGAGAAACTTGAGTTTTTGTTTCTAATTTTTCCTTCATTGGTGTGAGTTTGGGTATTGGTAAGATCCTGGTTGATTTTTTATTTTTTGAAATTTTGGAAGAGGACCGCATCCTCTGAGTTAGTTACAGTGCGGACCTATCCGCACTGTTACAGTGTAACACAGAGCGGCACCGCACCTGGTTTTACTGGATGCCTGCGAACCCCTGTCAAAAATTTGAAAAACCTAAAATCCATCTATCCAATTAGGTTTAGTTCTTATCCATAGTTGTTAGTATATGCCGAGACCTGCATTTGTCTTGACAAAAGTTCCTTTTGAGTTAGTTTTCATTGGCATTTTTGTTTGGAGTGATTTTCTAAGAAGTTTTGTTTGATTGGATTGGTTTTTGCTTGGTCTTTGTAGTAGCTCAGAGATCCGAAGCCTTAGAGCCTTAGATCACCCTGGTCTCTCTGGTTTTCGTACTGAGTTTGACTGGCTTATAGAATCTATCCGTCAAGAGACTTAGATTCCATTTGTCTCTTTTGAAAAACTTAGATTGAACTTGATTAAAAGTTTTGAATTTCATTTTTTCTATTAAAATATAATTGGATGTTTTTGATTAGTTTGTTGAGCTGAACAAATTGATCCTTAGTTCGCTGAAACACTAAGTTGAGCGTCCTCAAAACCGTTTCAAGTGTCTTTTCAATCCATTTTTCGTTTAGATCTCAAGATTAGATCATAGTTTTGGGTTTTTCGTAGAAATTATATAAGCTTGTTGAAAATTTGTTTTCAATAGCTTTTTAGAGTTTTTTTTAGAAATCTTAAAAGCTCTCTTAAGGGAATTGCTTATTCTTGTAGTATTTGATTGTTAAAAAGCAAAGGGATTTTCTGTGAGTGTCATTAGTAGTCTCGTTTTGAAAAGTTCTTTGGAAAAGACAAAAAGTTTCCTTTCAATTGTATGTTAAGAGAAAGATTTGATTTGCCAAGCATTGCATCTTCGACTCTTCCTTAGCTAGATATGCATTGAAAAGGAAAAGGAATTGTTATCATCTTAGGTGCATTTTTAGTGTTTTGGAGTCGAGTCTTCATACCACAAAGTTTCATCTCCGCACCCATTGACTTAAGGAACAACAATAAAATTAACGCTTAATTAAAATCAATCTAGCAATCATTTTATTTTCTAGGGCTCTTTTCACCAACATAGCTTAGGCTAGTATCTTGGAGTAGGGAGTAATTAACTCTCCAAGGTAGTTTAAACAAACAAGTAGTCGATCTTGCGGTAGGAAGAAAATCCAATTGTTACATCTATGCTCTGGTAATGCTCCTCTTAAAGGAGAAGCACGAGATCATATCCGAACCAGTGTGGGAATCAATCCTTCCTCATTGGGAACGATAGAAGATATTCACATATTAAAAACGGTAAACCTCGGATTAATCATTGTCGAGGAGCCTGGGGTCATTTGTTGGTAAACCTTGGATTATGTTAAGGAGCCTTCAAGGGGATTGAGCTTGTTACTTTGCCCTTGCGTGCGTATCGGATCGTAGACTGTTCCCCTAGGTATATTTGTTCCTTAGTGACCATAATCTTTAGGATCCTTTCCTAGGTGACGGTGGAGGGAAGATCCCACTATACCTGGAGCAGACATGACTAGAATCACTTGGACTCTCTGGGGGGTTATCTTCACTCGAGACGGTTATAGTGGAGAAACTTGTGCCAGTGTATTTCATTAAGCAGGTTGTCGGGGTAATTGTTCCAACCGCCATTTCTGTATTGAACTCTGCGACGTTGGATTTCATCACCAACTAGTGTTTTCAATTCGGAAAGATACTATTTGTGTGTGGTTTGATCTCCTAGATTTGTTAGGCGTGTGCTTCAAATTGTTTGGTTCTTTAGAGACTTTAGGTGTTTTTCTTGAGATTTTTCTTTGTTTTCGTGTGAAGTAATTAGATTAATCGTGGCTGAATTACCAAGACAATCCCGTCGACTTCGGGGGCAGCCTCTCGAATTTACACCAAGTCAGCTGGAAGGGTTGCGAGCCCTTGTTACACCTAGTGAAAGTAGGGTTGGGTCACCGGAGGCCGGAGAGTCTTCGTTGATTGTACATCCTGATTATATAGTGCAAGCAACAGAACATATTTCTGAACCGATTTCATTTTCTGAGGTTATTGGTAGTATCACTCCTACTAGCTCGGTAGCCGAAGAACCTGAAATCTCTGAACCTGAAACTGAAATTGCTACTACTCCATCTTCAAGATTTGCTTCTCCTGTTTTTAGTGGTCCTAGTTCACCCAGAGTAGAAAATATTATCACCGAGAATCTTCCTTCTGGACTCATTTCCATTGAAGAAATTGTAAGCTCAAGTCCGGATGAAGGTATAAGCATCCCTGAAAATCAACCGACTATCGAACTTAGGGAGCGTGAATCTATTTTCTTCAGTCCCATTAGAGGTGACGCTTGGTATATTTCGTTGACCAGTTTCTTAGAAAATCCAGGTCTTGCGTCTTCACCAACTCGTTTTCCTTTTCATCCAACACCCAGAAGTTATTTTCCTCCCTTGAATATGTCGAGACAGTCATCCTTGTTTACTCAGACGCCAGGAACTTTTTTACATGGCGGTCCTTTTGTTCCTCCTGGGTATCAGTTTGTATCTGGTACATTTTCAGGAGCTTCTCCTCGACCCATCGATTATGCCGTATCTCCTGGTCATAACGGAACTAAATCGTTAAGTGTTGAAGAAATTCTTATGATGTCTGGTACTGCTCCTAATCCGCAACCTCAAGGTAGTTCAATACCGTCTGGGGGGCAGCCGCAAGGTACTGCAATACCGCCTGGGGGGCAACCCCAAGGCAATACATTACCACCTGGGGGGCAACCTCAAGGTCAATATGTTCCTACGGGACAGTATGTTTCTCAAGGTCAACCCCAGTATCAATATGTACCTCAAGGTCAACCCCAGTATCAATATACACCTCAAGGTCAATACCAACCTCAAGGTCAGTACCAACCCTAAGGTCAGTACCAACCTCAAGGTTTTCAACCACCTTCAGGTCAATCATTTGTTCAAGGACTCGGAAATGTACCATATAATTATCAATCTTACACTCAACTTGGTTTTGGTCCTTAATACGTTCAACCTGTTATGGGTCCATACCCCGGAATGAACGTGGTGTGGGATCCACAGACTTCGCAACCTAGTGTACAGTTGTCATCTCAATCTGGACAGTCTTTTGTTTCTGGTTCACCCCAGCAACCTATCCGGCCTACTACTCAAACTGCTAACCCGGGGCAGTTCAATAGCCTGGGCCTAGTTCGCCACGAACTCCGTCCCAAACGTCGGCTGCAACTGCTGCGGCTTCTGTTCAATCCACTCCACCTATTTCTAGAGTATCAGCGGCTCTAGTTTCTACTACTAAAGGAATCAACTCCTCAGGCCTCTTTACCCCAGTCTGGACCTACAATCCAGACTTCGGTTTCTATGCCTGCAGGACAACCTGGGCCTAGTACGGTTGTTACAAGTCAACCACAATTTACTTATCAACTGTACCAGGGGCAGTACCAATACGGGCTCGCTGTACAGAACCCGACTTATCAGTATCAACCTACCCTGGGTATACATATCAACAACCTCAACAACCCCAGTATGGTCCAGTTAATCCTGGTTTTCTAGGAGGATATAATATCCCAAATGCGAATCCGATACCAAGCTATCCTGGATATCCTCCTCCTGGGGCTGGTCTTATGACCCCAAGTTTTCGGGATCCAAACCGTCAGTTACCGTTCATAGCAACTTTGGATTTGCCTGACTTGTCGCGCCTTATGAACGATCCAATCAATTATCTTCCGTTTTGGCCGCCAATGCCGAATAAGTTGCCCAGTGAGATACCAAAGTTTGAGGGGAAGCAGGAGAAGATCCGTCTAATCATGTGATGACTTACCATCTCTGGTGTGCATCGAATTCCATTATAGATGATTCTATTCGTCTTCGTATTTTTCAACGCACTTTGATTTGCCTTGCAGCCAAGTGGTACATCGAGTTGCCACGCGGCTCTTTTTATAATTTTAGTCAGTTAGCCACTTCCTTCCTTACTCATTTTCAGTTGCCAGTCTGATATAACAACGGCACGGAATTATTAACTTCGTTAAAGCAGTAGACGTCCACTTACATTTCAGATCATATTCATGAATGGCGACGTCGACGTCGTTTAGTGAAAGTTTTTATCCCGGACCAAATTTTGGTAGAATGGTTTGTGAAATCATTATTACCCAAAATAACTGAAGATGTTGCTAAGGTAGGGGTAGTTACAAAAGAGCAAGTAATTGCTCAAGCTCAATACCTTGACTTAGTTTATACTCAGTCAAGTACGTTGCATGAGAAAATCCCTGACCTTCCGAAACAAAATCAAATAGCTGCACCTCCCTCAGGGTCTCATGCCGCTGACGGTATCACTGGTACTGTTAATACCAAAAGCAAGAAGAAATCATCCAAGAATTCTTCTCCCATAATAACTTTACCAGATTCCCCTAAGGGAGAGTCTTCACGTGAAATCTTTGCCAATGTTCATGTCGTTGAATCATCCATGACCAAATCAAAATCTAACAGCAAGAAGAAAGGTAAGAAGAATAACAAGCAGAACTCAAAGGAGAAATCCGAGAAGCCTGAATCTACTTACGAGAAACGAAAACCTCGATATCCTTGTCTCATCTGCGATGAGGAGCACTTTACAAGGGATTGTCCGCATCGTGCCGAGGTTGCGAAAATCGTCAAAGGTTCGCAAACACCCGCTGTTTTGATGCATCCTTTTCCAAATCAAGACAGTAAAATGATAGGCTCTTCCTCTAATGCCTCGGAAGAACTCGTAATGATGATGTCACATGTATGGATTGCGACACGATCGCAAGATTACGGGAGTAAAAGTCCTTTTAGTGGAAAGGAAGCCGAATCTTCTAATTCCAATCCATCAACCTCAGCTCCATCTGGTTCCAATCCACTACAGATCGAGAAACCCAATCCCGACTTAGTAATCAAACTTCCTACCAAGGGTATACTTCGAAAGTCAGCTTTCAATCCTCATGCGAGAGCTACTCAGAACTATAACATTGTTGAAGATTTAGATGTTTCACCTTCAGCAATGTTGGCTTTGGAAGTGCTGCAATCATGTCCAGCACAACCTAAAATGCTACTGTCGGCTATAGGGGCTGTTGATCTTCAGGACTCAAACCTCATAGTCTTCGATTTAGAAAATAGTACAACTCGTTTTCCTCATCAAATGGCTTTCCAGATTCCAGTGTTAGTAAAAAACAAACCTTGTTTTAGGACTGCGATTGATGAGGGAGCTTCCACGTGTATTATGTCGATACAGTGTTGGAAAACCCTTGGTTCTCCTACGCTTAATCAATCCTCGACAATTCTAAAGGCCTTTGATGGCTGAGGGTTTCATCCTTATGGCATTCTACAGGACTTGCCTATAGGGGTTGAAGGAAAAACTGTTAATCTAGATGTGGAGGTGGTTGATGCCCCTCTAGATTACAACCTTATTTTGGGCCGTCGCTGGTCTTACGCCATGACTGCTGTTGTTTCCTCAGTCTTTCGGCTTATTAAGTTCCCACATAACGGAAATATTGTAACAATAGATCAGTCAACTTATTTCTTGTCCAACCCATCCTCTGCTGAGAGTATTCAACATGTTGGAAAAACTGTTATCCCTTATAAGGATGGTTGAGTAGGATTAGTTAAAGATTCGGGTTTACTCGGAACTTTTTCCTTTCCTCCTCCCAGCGTACAGTCTCCTTTCGCAACCATTCATATGATTTCGTCAGAATCCATTCTTCTTGACGATCCTTGGGTCGTTCCATTCGAATCCGAGGTGGACTCTCTTGGCGATGCTATGCCTTTGAAGTTGCTTATCAGGCAATATAGTCGTTTTCCAACTCAAATTCAACCAACCCTGATCTAGTGAATGAGCTCAATGGGAAATCACTTCCATTTTCAACCTCAGAGTCAACAACTTTTTCAGAAACCGTTCACACTGATGAACAAATTCGGGAACTGTTGTCTGTTGATGCGTTACCATGGGAAGATCTTCATCATAGGTCTTCGTTTTTACTCGAGATTGATCATTTTGAAAATGATTTTTCATCCATTTTCACTACTGAATATGTTAAAGAACCGCAGAATCCATTGAACCATCCTGATTCTAAACAAAATTTAGCCAATATTTCTCGCACGGTTCCTATCGACATTTCAGTCAAACCTGGGATTGTTGAAAACATCCACATAGGTGCTTCTTGTACAAACATTGAAGTCAACACATATAAAGCCCTATTTCAAGAATTCTGCGACGTGTTTGCCTGGTCCTATGAGGAAATGTCAGGAATTGATCCTTCAATCATTGTTCATGAAATCAAAACCTACCCAGATACTAAACCCGTCCGGCAACGGTTGCGTCAAATTCACCCTAGAAAAACTGCTTCCATCAAAACTGAAGTTGAGAAATTACTTAAAGCAGGTTTCATCTATCCGATTCCTTTAACGGATTGGGTATCGAATATTGTTCCAGTTAATAAAAAACAAGGGACAATAAGAATATGCATCGACTATAGGGATATTAATCGTGCTTGTCCCAAGGACAATTATCCCACGCCCTATATCGATCAAATTATCGATGATTGTGCCAACAGTGAAATTTTCTCCTTTATGGATGGTTTTTCCGGTTATAATCAAATTAACATTCTACCTGCAGATCAACCAAAAACGCCCTTCATCTGTCCATGGGGGACCTTTGCTTATTGCAAATTACCTTTTGGACTGCAGAACGCCGGGGCAACTTTCCAAAGGGCCATGTCTTATGCGTTTCATGACATCAAACACATTGTGCAGCCCTATCTCGATGATTTACCAGCTCATTCATTACGAAGAGCCGATCATCTCACTCATGAGCCATTTTCATGAGATGTAGGCATTATCGGATTAGGCTCAATCCACACAAGTGTGTCTTCTGTATCGAAACAGGTCGATTACTGGGATTTGTTGTATCGAAAGCAAGTATTCGCATCGATCCTTCAAAGGTCGAAGCCATTGTCAAGTTACCACCTCCTTCGACTCTTCGCCTACTCCAGAGTTTGCAAGGGAAAGCAAACTTTTTACGTCGTTTCATTCCTAACTACGCCGAGATTACAAAAGGTTTTACCTGGTTGTTGAAACAAAACACTCCATTCTTTTGGGACGACATAGCTGACAAATCTTTTGATGCTCTAAAGCATGCATTAACCCATGCGCCATTATTGCATCCTCCCAACTACAACCAGGATTACTTCTTGTACCTCGCTGCTTCCCATTCCACTATTGGGATGGTTTTAGTTCAACAGGATGAATTCGAAAGTGAACATGTGATATATTATCTTAGTCGGACTCTAATTCTAACTGAGTTAAAATATTCACATGTGGAGAAACTGGCCTTAGGTGCAGTCCAAGATGTTTAGCATTTTCGTCACTACATTTTGTTATGCAAAACCACTGTCATTTCTGACTGTAACCCTATGCAATACATTTTGACTAAACAATTGCTGGGGGGCAAGTATTCCAAATGGATTGTCATCCAGCAGGAATTTGACTTGGAATTTGAGAAGGCCAAGTCAAAGAAATCTTTGGTTTTTGTAGAACTAATGTGTGACTTCCCACGTGCTGATACCGAACATGTGGCGGAAAAATCCATTGCGGATGAATCCTTGTTCCTTATCAGCATCGTTGATCCATGGTACGGAGATATCATTGTCTATCTCCAAACCCAATCTTTTCGGCCCGATACTTCACGATCTCAATGCTGGAAAATACGATTCCAATCCCAACCTTACACTATTATTGGAGATACACTTTATTGTCGTGAGGTGGATTCCGTTTTCCGTCGTTGCCTTACTCATGATGAGGCTGAGAAGGTTCTTAATGACTGCCACTCTGGAGCGTGTGGCGGTCATATGTCTGGGTATGCCACAACCCAAAAGATTTTGTGCGCTGGCTATTTCTGGCTGTCCTTATTCAAGGATTGTATTACCCGTCCAGAAATGCCACAACTGCCAAATTTTTGATCGTAAGATGCGCGCTCCTCCTGCACCTCTTCACCCTATCATTGCCGTTGGTCCATTCGCAAAATGGGGTATCGATTTTATTACATGTAACCCTCACTCGTCTGGGGGGCATGCGTATATCATCCTTGCGGTATATTATTTTACCAAGTGGGCCGAGGCGATGCCTACATTTTCGGCAGATGGCAAAACTGCTGCGATTTTCATTTTCAATCATATAATTGCTAGGTTTGGTGTCCCCCAAGCGATTATCACTGACCATGGGAGTCATTTTCGAAATATCATGATGATCGAACTTACAGATCAGCTTGGCCTGCGTCATGATAGTTCCACTCCATATTACCCATAGGCAAATGGTCACCATGATTCGACGAATCATTGGGATTCATAGGTCGAATTGGCACAACATGTTATTTTCAGCGCTTTGGGCGTACCAAACCTCAGTCAAAACATCAACACGTTTTACTCCCTTTCAACTGGTTTACGGTTTAGAGGTAGTATTGCCTATTGAATGTGAAATCCCGTCATTACAAATTGCTGTGCAATTATTACCAGCCACTTCCAAAGAAGAAAAATGTTTATTATACTTAGCTCAATTAGATGAGAATCGACGCAATGCTGCATTAGCTGTCGAAACTCATGTCAAACGGATGAAAGCTCAGTATGATCGAAATGTTACACCCCGCAATTTTTCGGAAGGCGACCTAGTTTTACTTTACGATCAAGCAAACGATAAGCTAGGGGCTGGCAAATTTGTACCCATGTGGCATGGTCCGTATATTGCCAAGCGGAAGCTGGCAAAAGGGGCCTATGAGCTAGAAGATTTTGACGGTGTCTTTTTAGGTAAACCTAGGAATGGGCTTTATCTAAAGTGATATTATGCTTAAACAGATAATGTGGAGATTTCATTATATTAGATTTTTCTACGTTGGTGTGTTCGTATATTAAAGATGCGTGCTTTACTTTAGTGAGTGTTTTTCATTATTAGTCCTGCTTATCTTGATTTTACTCTTGATATTGCAGATGTCGACGCCTCTCCAAACATACATTGGTTTCGCTAATGGCGCTTGTCGTAGTACACGGAACATCTCTTCCGCAACCTGGGTTATCTATTCACCCTCTAACGAGTTAGTATCTATGCACGAGGTAAGCCTCAGTCAAACAACAAACAACATTGCAGAATACAGTGTAGTGATTGAATTATTATCTGAATCCATCTCATTTGGGATTCGCAGTTTGATTGTTAATTTAGATTCAGAACTCGTTGTATTACAACTTAATCGAGTTTATGCCATTAGAAATCCAGTATCATTACGATTATTTTTGAGAGTCCGTCTTTTGGAACGAGAATTTGATTACATAGCATATCAACACATTCCAAAATATTTAAATACATTAGCAGATGCAATTGCTTCTCGAATGTTAAATAGATATTTGCATTGAATCAAATAGTAAATTTAAAAACATCTCATAAACATGTTTTGCAAGATAACCATAGTAATAGCATAGCATAGCATAGCATAGCATAAGAGTGTGTCAAAATATACATCGTCCTCGATCATAGGTTGAAAAACACCTTATGATCGGCAAAAATAATAGTATCAAAAAGTCATATAAAAAATGGGTCTACAAAGCGATCATCCTATCACTGGTGATGATCTTGATAAGATACCACTGCTCGGGCCACCCTACAAAGGAACCTCCTAAAAGGTCCTGGGACCCCAATCACATAGCACTGAAGCCGAAGTGGAATGTCATCTATGCTGGTCTTTGGAATATCTGCAGTCAAGCGCTCTAGATGGCTCTCCAACTCAGCCAAGGTCTCTGCTATCTGGTCCTATGGGGCCGATGCTGTGGCAGCTGGTTGTCTCCAATCATAGGGCTGGAGAGCGGCTGGTTGCCGTGGACCCACATCTGCATTTAAAACTTTTACTATTAGTTTTGGGACGATTGTTAAAAATACAAAAACATACATATAAAATTAAAATGTTGAAAAACAATTTTTACCTCTGTCATCCCATTGCTCTCCTGGTGGAAGAGTCATGTCAGGATCGCTGCAATAATCCATCCCAGCGTATGGAAAATCCCGAATAATAAAAAATTGGTTCTCTAACCAACGAAACTACTCTGGGGTGAATCGAACGATCTCAGAACCCTCATCTAGATGACGGGCCATAACTGCAACCCATCGCATAACCCGAGGATCTCGGGGAAGTCCAGCCTCAACTGTGAGCTGCTGTGGAACCAGCATCGGTACCCTCTCTAAGGCAAAGCTGACAACTAAGTAACCATAACCAAAGTTCTTTAGCTGCCCTTGCTTTGCCCTAGTCAATTGGCCTTTCACATTGGCTAATACAGCATCACACCAGTTGAAAATGGTGCCTCGGAAGCAGTCCACTGCCATGCGCATCTGGGAGCCTGTAGCTAGATGCAGTGTTGCGCTCCCGCAGAGTCTGGTAACAATAAAAGCAATGACCTTCAGTTCAGGATGGGAGATGGTTTTCACATCTATCCGTTTGTCCGGATCCTGGTTGTTACAGAACTCTAGTCAGAGACTAGTGACAGATTGGCCACCTGGCCTAGATCCGAAAAGAGATAATTGCTCGCCTCTCTTGGGCAAGACAGTCAAAAAATACACGTCATCCGACTCGATTTCGAGCCAGTTGCCGCCAATAATGAAGCACTGGTCCTGAATGCTCCACCTCTTTACCAGCCACTGCAAAAAGTCTACCTGTGCCCTCATGCCAGGTATGGTCCAAAATTTGAAAAGCCCACATGCTCTCAATGCCTGTAATGAAGGCGAATGGAGCAATGCAGCGTGATCCACGTCCTCATGCTCTCTTTCCCGCAAAACAAGCATATTGTGTACCTACAATGCAAAATAGGTGGATTAGAAATTTCATTCCAAACTTCTATGGGTCAAAAATGGAAAACCTAGTGTTCAAAATCCGCATTCCGCGGGGTTCGCATCCATCGGGCCTTTAGAGAGAGTGCGTAGGTGCGCACTTCTCCTTAAGGCGAGGTGCGACACCCCGAGTTTTCTCTGTGCACAGAAAAGTCGGGGTGCACAGGGGCCACATGGCGCCCCTGCGCAACCACCGTGAGTAATTTTTTGCCCTAAATTTCCTCCAAAAATCAAAATCTAAACCCTAAAATGAAATTTCAAATGGATGAAATGCAAGTCAGGGACATTGTGGATTACCTGGAGAAGACGGTTCTAAATTCCAGCGGTCGGATTTTGCTCAATCTCCACGGGAAGTTTTTTACCAAAAGCTCTTACTTTTTACTCCAAAGGTAAACGGTAAAAATGAACTTGTAAAAGCCCTTTTTATAAGATTTTTTGAATAAATAAATTAAAATTTATTTATTTTTTACTTTGAGAAGGTCATTTTGGTGCATTTTTATTATTTTTAAAACCGATATGAGTAATGTTTGTAGTTTTTGTGCAGAATATTGGGGTTTCAGGTGAAATTGATCGTTTCAACAAAAAACACATAGGAGTCCTCTTTAAGCTCTTTTCAGACTTGTAAAAAATGAAAAGATTGCCGAGTGTTTCTTTGTATACTCGTTAAAACGGAATTACAAAGACGGTCCTTTACAATGCTTTTCCGACCGTACAAACATGAAAAGATTGCCGAACTTTTGTCGTTTCAAATTCGATATTAGTAATAAAACGACATGTTTTTGATCACTTTTTTATTTTTTAGATTGAAGGCACTAATCATGAAAAGTACTCCTTGGTCGTTATGATCAAGCGGTTCTCTCAAGTATTATTTTATAATTTTTCGGGCTTGGGAGACACAAATTTACGAAAAAGGACAACCGTTGAGTTTTCTTAAGTTTTTCTTCTGAATCCCTAAAATTGAAAAACACCGAGTTTCTCCTATACTGGACTTGTTAAAATTTCACAGTAAAGGACCTGTTCAATTACAAACAGGAACGGATCACTCCTTCTTAGGGTTCAAATCTAAACTAAGTTGGACTCATCTGAAGGATGAGCTTATAACCAAGCAAATGTTATCCTCCTCAAGCTTGTCAAAAATAAAGAGGTACTTGCCAGAAATGGTGAGGGAAAAGGAGAAAATTGAACCTGATTGTTGTACTCTGTGTTTGAAAAAACTTTCCATCACTCTTGAACACGACACTTCTATCCACCTGGATTGGGAAATCCTTTACCTAACAGTTAATCAAACCACTTTGAAAGTCTTCAGCAGGTTTTCGGGTATTAACTTTGGGTCAACTGTCACCAAGCCATCTGGCGTGTCGTTACATGTTCAATAGGTCTCTGCAAATAAACTATTCACCTGCAAAATATTTGTCATCCATCATTGACCATCCCTGAGTTAGTTCTTGCCAAATATATTTCTTCAGACTTGATCTATGATTTCGTGTTATGGGCTTGCTTATGAAGGATCGCTTTCTATCGACTTCAGCTCATTATATAGAAAGATGATCTAGAAATTGTCAGTACCTTGGAATCTCCATGCCTCAATGGCAGGTTTCTCGCCTTTGACGACAGGTTGCATCATTGACCTTCGATCAATAGATTCCGTGACATGTTCGACATCGACTCATTCATTCACATCTCATGGATTGTACTGGGTACTTTGAGGGCCACTGACATTACTGGTGGTTCCTCTCACACTTGTTAACAGTTTACATCATTGATTGGTAATCAAGTGGTTTCTCCCATGTTCGACTTCGACACATTCATTCACATGGGTAGAATCGTACTAGTTCAGAAAGTAGAAATGAAGACCCTAGATCTAGTTTCCACCATCCAGGCTGCGAGGAATTTTGTTATCGTTATATAGTGGACTATTCATAAACAGATGGCTACGTCCATACTGTGTCCATGTCTTCCTACATGTGATGTAATACAAAATCATTCCTGTATCAGAGCATTTTTTAGATAGTTCTTAGTAAGTTTTGATATGAGTATGGGAATGCCTACCTCAGCGGTGATATGTTCACATATATATATTTTTCATTGAATTTTTTTACAGGTTCGACCGGGGTATCCACAGGAAGATCCTTGAAATGATAAAGTCCTTCACTCTTCTTAGATGATAAAAAACGATCCTCATCTACTACAGACTTCGCACTTTAGGGGGCAATATGTTACACAAAAAATTGTCACCATGACTTTCTACAATTTGTATGAGTCCATCAACACTCATACATACCTCCTTTGCAAGTCTTAAACCTCAACTCTTCATTTCAAGCCTTAAAAATGGGAGAAAGACCTTAAAAATATCTCAAATCATGGTTTCACACTTTCTCCTAGCATTGCCTGCGGTGCCGCACCTAATGGTCATGTTTCCTGCGAACCTGACCGCTCTGTATATTGAGTAATGGGTGCGAACCCCTGCAAAAGTTAAAAAGGCATGAGTTCATTCTTAAAAACTCATCTTGGGTCACTTCTAGACACTTCTAGAAGGAATATTACGCTGGCAAGTCCACTCCACCTTAGTTCCATTCCATAACTAAGGGAGCTAACTCCATGATATGAGGTGCTTATCCCATTGAAGGAGGAACTTATCCCTTCAATGGTGGACCGACAACTTCCTCCATTTGCACTATAAATTCATGCATTGGGATGGTTGTAGAGGGGGTTGAAAGCTGAAGATTCTTGAGGGTAAATGCTGCTCAAAACTAGGCTTCCTTTTTTGAGCTTGTGAGAGGAGAGATTACATACCTTTCATGTAATTTGGGAAGTGAGTGAGGCTTGTCAAAGTAGAGGACACTCCTGCTGGACCCCGGAAAGAACTTGTGCAACATCAAGGCAAAGGTTGTAAGGTTCTTTTATTCATAAAGTTAATACAATCAAGTTTGTTTTTCTCAATGAACTGTCTCTAATGGTTTGTTTCATGAGCTCCTTGATCTTCATAATGAACATGTTTTGTTATACGCAGGTATGCTTTGATGTGTGCTTGTTTGTGTATGCAGGTTATTAAATGAGAACTGCTTGAAGCTGTTGGGA
>APFE030562660.1:44122-89333 GCA_000404065.3 Pinus taeda
TCCTGCTGGACCCCGGAAAGAACTTGTGCAACATCAAGGCAAAGGTTGTAAGGTTCTTTTATTCATAAAGTTAATACAATCAAGTTTGTTTTTCTCAATGAACTGTTTCTAATGGTTTGTTTTATGAGCTCCTTGATCTTCATAACGAACATGTTTTGTTATATGCAGGTATGCTTTGATGTGTGCTTGTTTGTGTATACAGGTTATTAAACGAGAACTGCTTGAAGCTGTTGGGATAAAACTGCCTCAAACAAGCGTTGGACCGAGGTAGGGTCTATTACACTTCTTAGTATTCATTAATGAATTGAAACATGTTTAGAGAAAAATAGGTTTGCTTGTGCTCTTTGTTGCTAGATATCATTAGATACTAGGGATATCAGTCTTGTTCGCAAGAACGATCTATCCGGCCAACACATAATTAGAGGTTCTTTTTAATAAATAAACAGCGGAAGTTTTGTCCTAACAAATTTCTGGACTGCTATCTATCTTGAGTTGGGTGGTTAGGCAACGGATTTCCATAGAGAGGAAGTGGTTTGCCACCTCTCATGGAGGCTTCCTTGATGATATGGCCAATCCCATGATTATTGGTTATGATCCCAAATCCCCTTCCTCCATTTATAAAAGCTTGCCCATTTTCCTTTGCAAGCTAGTTTTTTAGTTCCAGAGATTCATAATTGCCAAATTTCCAAGAGCTTCATGCTGCAAGAGCCTTCTTGATTCCCATAAGGCCAAATCCAAGCAAGGAGATTATTGTCCAAGAACCAAAGAGAGAGGCTTGTCCTTATTCCCAACAGGCTTTGCGAGACATGTGCTGTTGAAACCTGCCAAAGGAGAATCCAACGTTATAACTTTGGTTGTATTCCCTTTTGATTAATTATTAATGAACAACTGTTGGTTATGGTTCCACTCTTATTATTGTTTATGATGATGATGAGTTATGTCCTTTCTGACTGACATATAGTTGCATATGCTGAATTTTATGCTTGTGTTTGTGTCGTTTCTTGTATGTGTAGGTGTCCATTCATGGAGATCGTGAGGATTGTGATCTGCCAGAGCGAAGTAACGGGAGCACCACCTCTCCTACAAACAATAGCATTGGAATCCAGGTAGGCCTTCATCACTGGTCTGTTAATTTGCAATTAGGAACTTGCGCTATAGCATTTGATGATTGTTGCTAGACCCGGTCCGGGCTAGTAGGGATCGCCTCTGTCCGTAGAGGGGATTTACCTCCTCAACAAACCTAAATTAGAATGATGCCTCTGTCATCAAAGTCTCTGACTGTTATTTGCTCCGTTGACTAAAAACTCTGCGCTTTTGTTGAATATGCCTTTCTGCACTATTGTCAACCCTTCTCTACGCTCTTCAGTATTTGACTTCTCTAGCCTCTATCACTCTAATCTCTGACTGCATTAATCCCACTAATTCCTCCCACTACTATGTACTTTGGGCTCCCGTAGCAAGATATGATCCATGAGATAAAACCTCTCAATGGACCATGCCCAATTTCATCCCTCTTGGGACTATCAATTCACATTGCCCCACTTCACACCTGGAGGTATGGCTGCATGTGATCCCTCTCCCAACCTGGCTCGAAATTTCCCCCTACTGAAGGTCTCTGCATGACTGGATGTCTCCACTTAGTCTCCTCCCAGCTTCTACAATTGTGGCTACTCCACAATTTTCTAATATTGCTTCTTCTCTACTTGAATGGAACTCTCCACTCGGTCTCCTCTCAGCTTCTCTAGTTGTGGCTACTCCACAACTTCCTGAAACTACTTCAGAGGCTTCTTATGGGGCTACATGTTGAGAGGTAATTTACTTTCCTTCTCAACCACCAAATCTTTAACCTTTGTCTTGCTCCTCAAGGATTTGCATGAATCTTGAACCTCAAGAGCATATAGGTTCTTGACCCCATGCACTAAGTTGTTTCACCTTTCCTATGGTGATGTTTCTAAGGAAAACCTTTCCCTTACTAAAAACCACATCATAGCCACAGTCTTCCAATACTGCGACTAAAACAAGATTCTTCTTTAGTCCTGGAACATACATCACATCTGTGATATTGAGAGGGGAGCTAGACTCCCTCTTAAAGGTAACCGTACCGATCCTGGTAGCTCTACACCTCTCATCATCTCCAAACTCTATGTTATGCTTGAGGTCTTTCTCCTCAAAATCACTAAAGAGATCTCTATTCCCCGACATATGGAATGAGGTACCATTGTCAAGATACCACATGCCTCCCATGGTAGTGTCGACCATGCATGCAATGAGAGTGAAATCAAGTGCGAATTGTGAAGCTAGAGCTTCACCTGTTACCGCTACTGTTGGCTCCTTCTTACTTGATTTCTTCTGTGGGTAGTTCTTAGCATAGTGCTTGTGCTCGTGACAACAAAAAACACTTGACTTTCATCATGTCCATCTTCTTTCCTCCCTCCTCACCTTGGGACTTCTTTGCCTTACTCGCTAAGGCAAAATCCTCTTCCACTTCCTTGGAAGAGGTCCCATCTCTGGTGTTCTCCTGATCTCCTCTTGCATGAAATATGACCACAGTCGTTCCCAATCTGGTAGCTTCTCCTAACCATTGACACAATCCTGATAACAATACCAACTCTTTGGGAGTCAAAGAAGATCAAGACTCACCATATCATCCTTGGCAACCGTGATTCCAACACTTCCAAGTTCATCACGACATTGAGTGAACTTGGTCAAGTAATTTGGAATTGAGTCACTTGCCTCCATCTTGATTTTTTAAGTTTATCTTTCAGTGCAAGCTTCCTTTGGTCACTGTTGTTCTAGAAAAGGTCCTTCAATGTTTTCCACATAGCATGCATAGTTTCCTTCCCATGGAGACTCGAGACAATGTGGTCTCGAACTCCCTCGAGGATTATCCACCTCGCCCTTGCTACACACTTCTTCCATTCAGCCCGATTCTGAGCATCCAATGATGGTGGCTTAGGAATGTCCTCATTAATGAATTCCTTCAAGCCATTATCCTCCAACATGGCCTCCATCCTATCTTTCCAAGCTATATAATTCAATTTTCCATCCAAGGCATACTTGATCTGCAAACTATAGAACGCCATATGTCAATCCTAAAGTATGTATTGCAAATTCGAATTTCACCTGTAACCCTGAACTCAAAAACTTCGAAATCTCCTCTAATATATTGTTCTCAACTCCGAAAACATGTAGATTTTCCTGTAGATTCACAAGCTTATGTAATCTACTAAAATAAGAGACAAGAATATACTTCTACTCTTTACAGCGGAAGCACATATATATCGATGAAAACAATAATCGACAAGGGGAAGAACATCAATGACACATAACACAATAAATATCCAGGGAAAGCCACAACTCAAAAAACCCCACTATCTGTATTACATTAATAAGGAATCAAGATGATATTACAATGCTTGTTCTCACAAGAACAATCCCAATACTCAGTAAAATCAATCTCCAACTCACAAGCAAACTCTTGGCCAACACTTAGCGAATTCTCCATCTCTCCAAGTCCCTATTTCCTTGCACAATTCCTATGGCCGATTAGTCCATCTTAAAGGGAAACCACTGCATCCAAAATTGTGAAATCCATTCAAGGTTCAGTTCATGATTGCAGGCACTATCTGTACAACTCAGAAAATTATACAACAAATAGTACATTGTCCCTGCACTTTAGTCTCAACTGGGTCTTTCTTAGAATCGACATGCATGAGTTTCTGATGAGGGAATCTTCAGTTAACTGGAGTAGCACTAGTTAATGCATTAGTGCACCAACTGACTGTCAACTCACTATTAGCTCCTTAAACAATTTGGAACTAATTTAACTAGACTATACTCAGTAAACTGAGTTAACTAATTACAACTCATACTTAACTCATTCGAGGCCCCTATAATATAGGGAGAACATATACATGACTTCGGAAAGACTTCCAACTCTAAATTCCTAAGTTAACTAAGTCAACTCACTCTAGTTAACTATTACAAGTTGCTATGAGAATAAAATTCAATTTTAATTCTTAGTTTAATTCAAGGACAAATTAAATTGGAATTTTGGATTCTATTTTTATTATTTCTTGTTGCTATTTTCAACAGAATTCCTACTGGGTGGGCGAATTTGTAGGACAGATAAGGGCACCTTTAAGCCCCCAGAACCGGAAATTTCAGCTACATGGAGGCCATATGATCACGCTGGGTGCCGATTTGCTAGGGGCTCTGTCTAGCCCCTGTCTGGCGTGCACCCTCGGTCACGTGGGTGTCACATAGGACCTTGGTTGATGCTTAAGGGTTGGCGCCCTCCGTCTGATGTGCACCTGGTCACATTGCGGTCCATATAACCTTGGGCTGGCCCCTCCTATCCTCTGTGTGCCTGGTCATATTGTGGTCAACATGACCCTAGGGCTAGCGCTTAAAGCTAGCCCCATCCTCCAAATGGCACTTCAACTAGCATTTGGTCATGCTTGTTAGGCATCTGATGGTTGCTCGGGCCTTAAGGGATGACTCCCCATATGATTTCACTTGAATCTTAACCTGTGGTCCCATTATTGTGGGAAAGTCTTTGGGTTTGACCCATGGATTGGGATAGGGCCTAGCCCTTGGCCCCTCGCTCGTGGTCCTGTGGCGTTGGGGTGGCTAGGGGCTAGGCCTTAGCCTGACCCCTCCCCAAACATGTGCCTACCATAAGCTTTAAAAACCTTTTAATTTGCCACGTATAACAAGGACTATGATGTGGTGTGTTGGTGAAAGGCATTGGTTGTGTTACACAACAATTTGTCACCGTCCCTGTTATCCCTTCTCCTGCACCTTGGAGGACTTATTGCGGGGCCTGTGAGAAGTGACATGACCTGGAAACACTTGCATTGCATTCTCCTAAGTATGTACTTTATATGCCCTGAAGACACCTTCTGCAAAAAACCCATAAAAATAGCCCTTTTTCCATTGGCGCGGTTTCACTGTGTATCACTCGCGCCAATGGGGGAAATCCTCCAAAGAGGGCGCACCAGCTGGCGCTCTGTCTCAGAGTCGCACTCGCGCCAGCCAAGTTGGGTAATGTTTTTAACAAGCAAACATCCGAAGGTTCTTCCTAACTCACTCATAAACTGAATCCATCTTGAGTTGGTTTAGTTTGGCTTCAAATCTCCATAGAAGAGAAGTTGTTTGCCACCTTCTCATGGAAGCTTCTTAGTGATAAAGCCAATCCCATGAATATTGTGGATGATCCTAACTCCTTCCCCTCTATCTATAAAAGCGTGTCCTTTTGCCTTTGACAAGCTAGTCTCCAAGTTCCAAATTCTAAGTCCCAAAGTCTGAGAAATGCTAAGCTCATGCTACAAGAAGCCTTCTTCATTCCCATAAGGCTAAATCTAAAGTGAGGAGATTCTTGTCCAAGTAACCAAGGAGAGAGAGGCTTGTTCCCCATTCCCAACAAGCTTTGCAAGGCATGTGCTGCTAATCACCCAGCGAAAGGAGGATTTGACGTCAAAACTATGGTTGTATTCTTCTTTGTTTATCAATAATAGACAACTATTATTATGGTTCCACTCTTATTGTCTTTTGTAATGATGATTGAGTTATATCCTTTCTGACTGATATATAGTTGCATATATTGGATTTTATGCTTGTGTTTGTGTCGTTCTTTGCATGTGCAGGTGTCCGTTTACGGGGATTGTGGGGATCGTGACCAGCCGAAGCAAAGGAACGAGAGAGTCGACTCTTCCACAAGTACTAGCGTTGGAATCCATGTAGGCCCTCATCATTGGTCTTTAATTTGCAACTAGGAACCTGCGTGTTAGCATTGTTTGATTGTTGCTAGACCCCATTTAGGCTAGTAGAGATCGCCTCTGTCCGCAGAGGGGATTTACCTCCACAACAATTTGGCGACTCCGCTGGGGAGTTGGCTTTTGTCTTGTTGTTTGATTTGTAAACTTTAGATGGAGCCTGAAGTACAGCCAGATAGCCTTCGAAATGCTATAGCTCTGCATTAGCAAAGTAGATCAACGCCACTTCAGTCCATCTCTAGTTTGGTTTACGAACTGAACGGCTTGGAACTTTCCTTGTTTCTTGGTTTCTCCTGCTTGGTTAGACTTCTGGGTTGAGTCCTTGTGTTGCTTCTTGCCCCTTGGTGTACCTGGACACTATTGGCCTAGCTTTGGCTTGTTTGTTTTTTATTTTTCCATAGCAAACTCAGCTAGTGCTCTTTTATAGCGTTAGAGTCACGCCAGTTGGCGCAAGTTTCTCATTGACAACCCGCGCCAATCCCTGAAAGGCGCTAGTTGCAGCCTGACAGTCGCGCCAAGCCTAGGAACTTTTGAAGTTTGCTTGGCTGTGAACCCTCTGAGCTTGGTTTTTGGTCTGGGTACCTTTTTTAGACTACTTGAGTGTGTTGGAGTGTGATTTGACTGGCTTTGATCGTTACCCTTTGGGTGTTTTCTTTTTTCCATCGGTTTCACATTTCTAGCCCTAGGGCATCTAGCGGCTTTATCTGTCGAGCCTTCCTCAAGTGTTTTGATCTTCTAGTAGTCCAGTCGACTCTCTGATTACCCCTTTGCACTTGTTTGGTGGTTGTAAATCATTTTATTGCGTTATTTGGGTGACTTGCTTCGTTTTCACTTGAATTTCACTTTGTCTCGCTTTGAGCCTAGATTACATGGCTCATTGGTGTCTTTGGGACTTTTCTCGTTCTTTGGAGGTTTGCTTTGTGATTTGGGGAACTGAATGTGCTTGTATTGAGTAGAATTTGTTTGGAATAGTTTCTCTTTGTTTAATGCACTTTGCCATCGACATAAAAGAAAAAACGTATTTTGCTTTGTATTAGTTAATGAGAATTAGAGCTTTTCATTTTGATTAGTGATTAGTGATCTTAAAGAAAAGTTTGTTAATTTCCATTAGCTGCAGTAGGGAAGTTCTTTGTTGTTTTGTGATCATTTCGTTTGTGTGAAAGCTCTCAAACCCTCTCATAACTAGCATTCATCAAATGAAATGACATATTTTGGCACATAGTTTGCATTTAGGGAATTTTGAGATATTACATACGGTAAGGCTTGAAAACCGAAACCTAATACAAGATCAACTTTAAAATAAACTGAATGAATCTAACAACGCATTGGAACATAATGCTCACTTTTTAGAGGTATAGGCTAGAGACGTGCTCTGACGTCGTTAAACCTAGTCACTTTTGTTTCCACTCAAGGTTGGGTGATTCCTCCTTTTGTGACTCAGTTGTGGTCTAGTACGGACTTGTGCTCCCACGTACCGTCGTGTATATGGGGAGACCCCACTAGGTTATCATCCTTTATCCATAGGAAGCTGTGTCTGCCGCCTTACGACCCGTAACGCACCAAACACAACATTCGGGAAGATTGACTGCCGTGCGGAAAGTCCTTGGTTTTCATACGATTACCAAGGTGTATATGTAGTTTTACGGATTGTCTGGTAAACCTTTTGCCTCTCCAGAGTAGTCACTTTTTATCCTTTTCGGACTCCCTAAAAGAAAAGGCTCACCTGAGAATTTGTCACTTCGGGCTCACTAAACATTCGAACGCGACTAGAGTCTTTTTGTCCTTTTCTCGACTCTTTAAAGATGAAAAGGTCAAGTTATGTCCTTGTGTCTTAAAATTTATTCGGCCACATTCACATTTACCCTGTTAGATCTTGTTTGCGTTAGTTTGAGTAAGGTCTTTTCTCGTGATTTTGTCTAGGATTTTTTGAATCGAATCATCCTGGCAGAACCATCGATCTGGTCTCCCGTCCCTAGTGACCAAGGGTCTCCTTCTTCTGCTGCTCCTGAGACACCGGTTTGTGGTGACACTTTCCCTGTTATTCTGAGTGTCCAACTGTTGAACTCTCGTGCTCCAGAAGACGATTTTGACGATCTACATTGGAACCCTATTTGGGAGCCTTCTGAAGAGGATACTCCTTTTAATCCTACTGGTTTTTCGGTCCCAATGTCTTCCTCTGACATGGATGACACATCGCCTATCACGAGTGAGACACCCATTGTGACGAGTGTCGAAACTCTTGTCTCGGCCGTAATCCCGACCGTAACCCCATCCTTCACTGTCACCCCTCTCGGTGTCACGTTTCCCTTACGCTATAAGGCTTTGAGGGATGTTATGGGTTCTAGGAACTCCTCCTCAGGTACCATGTGGGATCACAACATCACTCCCTCTACAGGATCTTTTATTCCACAAGTTCACAATACAGTTGTCACTTCAGTCCCGACAATTCCAACTGTTTGTGTAGTGTCTTCAACACCGATTGTTAGTGCCGTTACGACATCTTCGATTGTAACTACTGTTGCTGGTCTATCCCACGGTTCAGTAAATAGTGGCCAGTCGGTACCTACACCCAGAGTTGTCCATCCTGCACTTAGTGCCCCACCTTCTTCTGGTTCCATTCCAGTAGGGGAGGCATATAATCAGTATTTGCATGCCATCCAGAATCTGGTCGCGCAAGCTCCAAATCATTATTATGACCCCGTAGGGAATCATTTGTATATTGGATCCTTGCCATCTCAGCCTGCGGTTAAGGTCTCAGTCCCGTTAAGCATCGCTTGGGGTACCACTCGTTATGGTGGTGGCCAAGCACCCCTTTCGGATCAAGGACCGTCTTATCAAGGACAGTCTTATCAAGGACCATCTTATCAAGGTCAACCATCTTACATCTAACCTTCTTATGGGCAACAATATAACATGCAATCCTATCCAGGGCAGCCTGGAGGCCCACAAGGACAACCCTTCCAGGGAAAACCTTAGGCCTATGCTGGTCCGTCTTTCACTTATCTTGGGAAACTCTCTGGAAATCCGGGACAACCTTATATGCAACAAGGACAACCTGGAGTCCAGCAGGGATACCCTTCTGGTCAACCCTATGGGGAATTTAGGACAACCTTATATGCAACAAGGACAAGCTGGAATCCAGCAAGGGTACCCTTTTGGGTAGGGTGGTCAGCCTTACGTACAGCAAAGCAAACCCACTTCCCAATCTGGTCAACCATCTGGACAAGTTGGTCAACCTCAAGGTCAACCAACCATCCAGTCTGCTTAGCCATCTGTTCTGCAAGGACAACCCTCGGTTGTACAAGGACAACCTACAAGCGCAACCTTCTAGGCAAGTGGGTCCATCCCAAGCTCAACCAGGGCAACCTTTCGGCCAGGTGGCCCAATCTCCATCCTCTCAAGGACATCTTTCTAGGCCTGCTCAACCGGGCATGCAAATGGTGATTTCTTCTCAAGCTCAACCCGGTTTTCAGCCCCAGGCTGGGCCCCAGATCCAAGCTGGTCTTCAGATGCAAGGTGGGTTTCAATCTCAGCCTTCTTACCAAGCGCAGCCTGGTCCCCAGGCTCCGTATGGAGCCCAACAACCGTATGGTTACCAGCAACCCCAGGGGCAAGATCAGTTTTCCTCGTACTAAAATTATCAACAAATGCAGGTCGCTCCATATCAGAATTACCAACAACAATATGTTGCTCCTGCAATCCAAGTTGGTAATCAATGGGGTGTTGGGGGGCAGATCCAGGGTCAACCGTCCAGTTATGGCTATAACCCCTAGGGACAGAACCCTTATGGGCCAGGTTCGTCCGGACAAAATCAATGGGGGCAACCAGAAATTGGTTGGAACTCTAGCACTACCTCTTATCCACGACCATAGATGTCCTTCAATCCTTAGTTACCTTTCTTAGCAACATTGGAACTGCCGGATGTGTCCAAATTGACTACTGATCCTATCCTTCATAATCCATTCTAGCCACTAGTTCCAACCAAGATTCCCGGTGATTGTCCCAAATTTGATGACAAAGTTGGAGAAGACCCTCAAGCCCACGTCATGACTTATCACCTTTGGTGTTCGTCAAATTCGTGGCTTGACGATTCAATCCGGCTCTGCCTTTTCCAAAGGACTCTCACTGGCTCGGCTGCTAAGTGGTACATTGAGCTAACTCGCGGATCCTTTCAAGATTTTAACTCGTTGGTAATGGCGTTTCTAACTCATTTTCAGTTGCCCATTCGGTATGAGACGGGAACGCGTCTCCTCACGTCTCTTAAACAGGACACGACCACGCACATATCTGATCATATACATGAATGGAGATGGCGTCGTCGTTTGATCAAGTTCTGGATTCCTGATCAGCTCTTGACTGATTGGTTTACAACCTCCTTTGTCCTTGTGATCGCGCAAGACATTGCTATGGGAGATTGTGTAACTAAAGAGCAGGCTATTGCGCGTGCTTAGTACCTCGACTTGGTTTATTCCCAGTTAGGTATCCTATATGATTACTTGCCTAACGCCCCAAGACCCAGAACATCCAAAGCTCTGCCAAAGCCATCTGTTGACGGTGTTATTGGCTCTGTAAATTCGTCTTCGAAGAAATCTTCCGCGAACCCTGGGAAGAAAAAATCGAATGCTTCAAATGAAAACACTTCTCAGGGTGTGTCTAATTCTGGAAATACTTCCAAGGTCAACACCGCCAGTCCACCACGGCGGATAAAGCCTCGAAAGGAAAGAAGAAGGGGAAAGGGAAAAATAAACCCGATCAACCCAAACAGGACTCCCCTAAACCTCCACCCGAGGAAGGAGCCAAACGTAAACCGAAGTATCCTTGTCTTATCTGTGACGAGGATCACTATACCAAAGACTGCCCAAGGCGGTCTGAAGTTACTCGTTTATTGAAAGGCGGTCTTGGGACTCCTGCGATTTAGAAAGAGCCTTTCCCCTCATAGCAAACACAAATGGTGGCTGACCCATCCTCGTCTTCTTCTCCCTTTGGTTCCCAAGTGTTCATGGCTGGAATGATTCCCGTTCACATTACGACTTGAGCAAAGGAATATCCGTCACCTGCAGGGAAGGAGCCTGAGGTCCCCTCAAGCGCTCCTCTGTCCAGTTCTGGTCCACTCCATATCGAGAGACCTAGCACTGAGATGCCTATTCGACCCCCTCCTAAAGGTGTACTCCGGAGATCTTCTTACAACCCTAATGCTAGTGTTGCCCAACACTACAACATCATTGAGGACTTAGCTCAGGCTCCGTCAGCTATGTCTGCTCTAGAAGTTCTCCAGAGCTGCCCCCCCAAGAGGAAGTCCTTGCTATCGGCCATCAGTGGCATCGACCCGACCGACTCGGATTTGATCACTTTTGATCTCGAGAGCCATGTATCGAGACTGCCTCACCAGATTTCCTTCCTCATCCAGGTCATCATCAATTCTAAAATGATTCATTGTACAGCTATTGATGAAGGCGCGTCAACTTGCATTATGTCTGTTGCTTGTTGGAAGGCTATTGGGTCTCCGATTTTGAGTCAGTCTCCAACGACACTGGAAGCCTTTGACAGGAGAGAATCTCGCCCTTATGGTATCCTCCAACACTTGCCTATTACTTTGGAAGGGAAGACTGTTGAAGTGGAAGTTGAAGTTGTCGATGCTAATCTTACTTACAACCTCCTTTTGGGCCGGCATTGGACATATGCCATGCACACCATGGCTTTATCCCTCTTTCGTGTCATTCGTTTCCCTCATCAAGGGAAAATTGTCACGGTAGACCAGCTCTCCTTCTTCGCTTCCTCTTCCGAAGGCAATGTGCCTTTTGTGGAGCATACCTCTATTCCATTGAAGAGTGTGGGAGCTGGGCTCTTTAAAGATCCCGCCCTCATGGGTGTCTTTTCACTCCCACCTCTGAATCTTACTTCGATCGGTTTGATTTCCGCTCGTTCTAGTTCCCCATTGCACACTGTCACTACCCTCGGCCCCTTTACAAAAGGGGGCATTGATTATCTAGCTTGTAACCCTCACTCGGCTGAGGGGCATGGGCAGATCATTGGTGCCGTTGATCATTTTAAAAAATGGGCCGAGACGACGCCTACACTATCTAGGCTGGTCACACAACGGTGCAATCGGGTGAGCCCCGAAATGGGCTTGACTTGAACAAGTATCATGCATGCACTCTAGTTTTTGTACATACGTGTGCCTTAGCAAGTGCGTTGTGTGTGCATGTTTTCATGTTTTTGTCTTGGTGTGTCGGCGTGATTGCCGCTTATTGTGTCCTTTTTGCTTCTTGGACAGATGTCTGGTTTGCCTTACTTTGGTTTCGCTGATGGTGCCTCCCACAATACACGCAACTTGTCCTCTGCGGCATGGGTGATCTCGATCCTCATGGTTAGTTAGTAGACCTTCAATGGGTTTGTCTAGGTTGCACCACGAACAA
The DNA here is from genome assembly GCA_000404065.3 of Pinus taeda. Taxonomy (NCBI): domain Eukaryota; kingdom Viridiplantae; phylum Streptophyta; class Pinopsida; order Pinales; family Pinaceae; genus Pinus; species Pinus taeda. The sequence continues at coordinate 56,316 of APFE030562660.1, forward strand.
TGTTGCTGAGTATAGTGCTGTGATTGAGTTACTAGCTGAGGCGATTAATCTCAGTATTTGAACATTGGTTGTGAACTTGGACTCTCAGCTTGTCATCCACCAACTTAATGGGCGTTATTCCATTAGAGACCATTGGATTTTAAGGTTGTATTTATGTGTTAAGTTGTTAGAAAGGGATTTTGATTTCATTACATATCAACATATTCCAAGATGATTTAATACGTTAACCAATGCATTAGCTAATTATGTATTGGACAGGCATTTGCATAACATGTAATTTAAAAATAGCATAAGAAGCATAAAACACAATAAACCATAAAATCATATATATATATATATAATATATATATATATATATAGATATATATAATATATTATATATATATAATATAATATATATATATATATATATATATGATATATATATATATATATATATATATATATATATATATATATATATATATATATATATATATATATATATATATATATATATATATATATGTCCAAATGTTTGGCACCGCGTGCATCATCAAAAAAATAATACATGTTTGTCTTAGTACATCCGGAGACAACATGTCTCTAAAAAAAAATTCATGGAAATAAATCCTAGATATCTAATCCCTATGGTGCTCATGGTAACACGTCACTGCTTGCACTAAACGTCTCAGGAGTCGGTGGATGCGATTGGGCACCCCCACTGTGTGCCTCTGGTACGCTAACATCCACTAAACGAGCATAATCCGGGATCCCTCGAGTGATACCCTCAAGGCTCTGGATGAGTTCTCCTCTATCACCACCCTCCTCCTAAGGATCCGCTGCAGCTTGGTGTCTCCTCGCAATAGGAGACATGCCAGCTGGGCGCTCTGGGCCAACATCTGCATATTCATATAAATGTTATTAGAACAAGCATGTATTAACAAAAAATCATAAAAACACAAAATCAAAAAGAGGTCATACCTATCGCCTCATCCCAATCCTCTCCCTCTTGCAGCGGAAGATCAGGGTCGCCTGTGAAGTCTGTCCCTGCATACGGCCAGTCCTCAACCACGATCAGTTGGCGGTGAAGCCACCCAAAAAACTCAGGCCTCCATGACATTTTCTAACCTCCCCCCCCTCTCGGCATCAGGGTCGCCCAACGAGCCATCCTTGGCTCTCGAGGCGCCGGATCAGGTACAAAGGCCCCTTGGCCCTGAAAGATTGGCACACATTCCAAAAAGAATGTCACCATAATGGAACCATGCCCAAACTACTGCAGTTTTCCATGCTTACCCTTTGTAAGCTGCCTCTTCATATTGGTCATCATTGCTGCCGCCCAATTGAAGATCGTCAGGTTGAGACACTATGTAGCCAGTATCAGTTGGTTCTTTGTGGCTTCATGGGGTGCCTGTGCCCCCGTAGCTTGTGTGATGGTGAACAATAGAGCTCTGAGTATTAGGTCCGGAACAGTGGAGATATCCACTTTTGAGCTGCTGGACCCAAATTTTTCCCTTGGGAAAACTCGAGCCATCACCTTCGCCATCTTTTCACCGGATGGCATGCTACCTATCAAGAGGGGCACTGGCCCTCTACGCGACAGTCCAGTGATGAAATAGATGTCAGATACGTCTAGTTCCAATACTTGGTCCTGTATACGAAACACTTGATCACGTTCATCCCAAAAGGTTGATTAAATATCGCAAGAGCTCTGGCTGAGCTCGTAGATAGGATAGGAGGAAGTATTTCTTGAGCCCGCAATTTCTAAGGGCTTCCATACAGTCTTCATCTGCTATGGCTGTTAGGACTCTGAATTGTCTATTTTTGACCCTACATTTTGCTATGATATTACTCTTTTTTACCTATGAATTTAAACCCTTGATATCATTCTTGAACTCATCATCCCAAGGTATGAAGTAACTCTCCTCATTTGCTATATGATTAATTATTCAACACATATTCATGTTATCTTTACAATTAATTACCTAAGTCACTGACAGTTGATTGGAATTGTTCAAAGTCCACAAAATCATGAGTCACAATTGCTGCAACACCAGGAACAACAACTGTGCAGTTGCTGCAACACCAGAAGCAACAACTGACTAAAGTGGGAAATGTCTTAATTCGCAACAGCAACTGTCCGAAGCTGGCAAGACTATACTCGGATGATGATGATAAAGTAGGATCAAGTCAATCCAGCCACAGACGCGGGAACATCAGGAACAACACAAAGTATTTTAAGGACGGTTAAGATGCACCGAATCAACAACAATAGCAGAGTAACCAAAGATGGCATGAGGAATCCGAGGAGATAGACGAATATCATCCGTTTTGCAATAGCGGAAAGAACCGATTAACCAAGGATGACAAAGATAATTAATATATGGTTGTAACAGTATGATGTAACAGGAATCGATTTCCTATTTTTGTACAGGAGAATTAAACTGTAGAAAAATCTATTGTAATAGATGTCTCCTCTATAAAGAGGAGACATCTACAGTAGAAAAACTAGCGTGTGATACTGAATCATTGTAGTGGTGAAGGTCGGAACTTCTGTAATTGAACTCTTGGCAGATGAATAAAGTTTTGTTCTGAGCATTTCAATTTAAGTATTTGTGTGTAGGGGAATCTTGTGAGAGGGACAGGGCCCACCTTCTTCACAAGATTCACCCCATTCTTTTCCTGTTAAGTGTGTGTTAATCCTATATGTGTTAGCCTTGCTTCTGGTATTTTTCTTTTGCTGATACGCTGTTCCTTTAATCAATTGGCGCTGTGAGAAGTGTGTCACCGGTGAATAGGATTTTGGTGTGTATTGGCGACTGATCACAGAGGCAGGTGTTGGGCGTCCTTATTCTAAGGACAGGGTCCTGGTCCTCTGTTACAAACAACCATCATTTTTCCGCAGATTTGTTATCTCTACTTAATTTCATTTCATTTCTGCAATTGTTTAAGACTATTGTAACACATAGTAAGTGTTTGATAGGAATTAGATTTGTTTTACTACAGCTTTTAATGCTTTTGAACTTAAAGTACATATAGTACGTGGTCACCTTTGAGATAAAAAGACTTTCCCGGGTTGACAAATTAATGTGGTGCTCGACTGTTAATCAATAACAATTCGAGCGACCGACATTTTGGCGTCGTTGCCAGGGAAGGCGACTAAAAATTCTTAAAGGCATTAATGATTTTTCTTTAGAATAACAGGTGCATGAGAGGATGCAAGAAAGCTAACTTCGCAGGCAGTAAGGGCACAGGAGGCAGAAGAAAGACTTTCATTGACGAGATCATTTCAAAAGCTGAGACATCTCAGAGAACGAGTTCCCGAAGACCTCAAATTCAGTATTATTCTCAAATAGATCATCAGACAGAAGAAGTACTAGGGCCTGAAAGGAAGCTGGAAACACCAGAGCACATTGAGGAACCAGTAGAGGAACCTGAAGAATCAGAAGATACCGAAGACAGAGCCAGTGACTCAGGGAGAAGAATAATGGAGGATAATAGAGCAGAAGGAAGGGGGGGAAACTCACTTTCCACCCTGGAATTTCCTATTGGGGACCTCCCAAGAGGAGCAGTCCCTATGAAAAATATTCCACCTGCGACATTGCCTAATTTTCATGGGTTATCCTCTGAATATCCCGATGAATTCCTCTTTGAATTTGATATACTGTGTAGAAGTTATGATTATGTAACTCCTGCTCAGAAGTTAAAATTGTTTCCAGCAACACTAAAAGGGAACGCATTAAGATGGTTTATGAGCCTAGGGGCTCATGTAATCACCACATGGGATCAAATGAAAGAAAACTTTCTGAGCAAATATCAGGACTACTGTCGAACAAGAGAAAGGAAGGAAGAATTGTTCAAAATGGTTCATAAAGAGGATGAGAATCTGGAGGACTTTGTAGAGAGACTGCAATATAATTTGCAGCAATCAGATCACCCAACCATGAGTAAGGATATTCTGAAGACAATACTACTAAAAGGAGTACGAGATGACTGCCTAGATATGTTAAATATGCTCGGAAAAGGGGATATTTCCAAAGAACCATTTGATGAGATTATCAACCTCTGCATGCGGTGTTCCAGAGGAGCAGCAAGCAGACCAAAAACCAGGGACAGTACATATTCAAGAGTCCAGAAGTCAGCAAGCGGAGGAGCAACACGAGCTGAAATAGGTAATCTGCTTGAAGAATTCAAAACTGAAATGCTAAGCTCTTTTGCTTCACAAATTGATGCTCTGTAGGTTAAAAAGAAACAGGCAGAAGCAGAAGCTTCCCGGGCTATCTTTTGCTCCAAATGCAGAGGAAAGCATCCACTGCGGGAATGTCCATTGGATAAGGTACCAATTTGTACCATTTGTGAAAAGGATCATGAAACTCAGCAATGCCCCTCTTTGCCAGGAATAAAGGCAGCATTGCAATCAATTGAAGAAGAAGCTGAAGCAGTGTACCTGATGACACAGAGGAGGCAATGGCCACAAAGACAAGGTATGAGTTCTAACACATCATTTAGTCGTTGGAATAACTAGTCTCCTTTTCAAACAAATTTCCCACCCATGAATCAAATGCAATAACCACCCTTTAATCCGATGCAATTTCCTATGCAGCAACCAAATCCTCCTTTCACTGACCCTACTATGTGGAATCCTTGGAATTTTCAACAACCTTATTTCAATCAATGGAATCCAAATTGGGCAGCCCAGCAGATTCCATTTCCTCAACACCAACAATCTCTTTCCTTACCATCTAATGCCCCACAGAATAACCAATCAATGAGACCCCAACTGCCTGTGCAACCTAATCCTAATCCAAACAATAATAAAGCCTTGCAGGTAATCGATATTCAAAGTCAACCTGTCCCCCCTATGCAATGTAATGATATCCATTTATGCTCCGGGAGGATAGTTCAACCCATCATAGATGACATTACTGACTCTGAAAAAGAAGAAACTAGAAAGGAAAAGTCATCCAATAAAGATACTGAAATTCTTGAATCATCTTCTAACAAGACTGTCCAAACAGCAGAGCCACCCTTTCCTAAAAGATTGACTCTTACTAAAACGTTTGAGCCACCAGCTTTCAACCTTTTAGGAGAACTGCAGAATTTATATGTCAAAATCCCATTATTGCAAGCACTAAGAGATGTCCCTATCTATGCCAGAACTGTTAGGGATATTTGTGTTAGAAAGCCTGGAAGAAAAGCCAAGGAACCCCTCACAGTTCATCTGATGGGAGAACTGACTGCTTTGATGACAGAAAAAGACCCCCCCTGTGAAATATGGTGACCCTGGTCACCCTACAGTAATAGTTCAGGTCGGCAAAACCTTTGTCTCTAAAGTTCTAGTAGATCTAGGTGCAGCAATAAATATCATGACACTCGAAACAACACAATTACTGCAGTTGAAACACTTAATTAGGGAAACTCCAACCATTTTAGAGCTGGCTGACCGCTCTACAATTAAACCTGAAGGAGTCATTGAAGACCTGGTAATTTCTGTAGAATCTTGGAATTACCCAGCTGACTTTGTGGTGTTACAAACTAAAACAAAATTGGGGGGTCATCCATTAATTCTAGGAAGACCTTGGCTGGCTACAGCAGATGCTTTCATCAACTATAGGTATGGATCAATGACAATATCTAATGGGTAGGAAACCAAACAGCTGACTCTTTATCCTCATGCCACACCCATGATTAATAACGATAGTTCAATATGGGTAGATTATGAGGATGAGGAAACCCAACCTATTTTAACTATCGGACAAGCTTTAACTCTCAAAGACTCAACCGAAGATGAATTAATCAACAACTTTATTTCTAAACCTTCTTCGGTTAGCTCAGAAATACATAATCACCTCACTGCAATCCTAGAATCAGAACCCCAGAACAACCTTGAAACTAAAAATTTACCTCAGATATTAGCTAGAAGTCCTTCCAAAAGTATAACAGTAGAAATCGAACCAGGTAAAACATTAAATACGAATCCTAACCTAACAGATGATCAAAAACAACAGTTAATGAAGCTACTTAAAGAAAATAAAGAGGCATTCGCTTAGGATTATACAGACATGAAAGGGATTTCTCCTGAACTGTGCACTCACCGTATTTATATTAAAGAAGGATCCCGGCCAGTTTGTCAACCCCAAAGAAGAATGAACCCCAATCTAAGGGAAATAGTAAAAGAAGAGCTTAAAAAATTGTTAAATGCAGGATTTATATATCCCATATCTGATAGTGAATGGGTTTCTCCGCTAGTAATAGTACCCAAGAAAAATGGGAAATGGCGAGTATGTGTAGACTATAGAGCCCTAAATAAGGCCACCCAGAAGGACCATTTCCCTTTACCATTCATTGATCAGGTATTAGATAACTTAGCTGGTAAGAAGTTCTTTTCGTTTTTGGATGGATTTAGTGGATATAATCAGATAAGGATTGCACCCCAGGGCTAGGATAAAACCACTTTTACTAGCCCTTGGGGGACCTTTGCTTATAGGGTTTTTCCATTTGGGCTATGTAACGCCCCAACAACATTTCAGAGAGTGGTCATAGGGATCTTTTCTGATATGATAAATGATTCATAGGGAAGTCCTGGTTACCGGGTGCAAGCCCCGGAAGTGATGATTGATGCTATGTGATTCGTTCTCCACATTTCACTAGTTTCAATCCCACTTCTTCACCCCTGTGAGCATCACCCGATGCAATGAGTGCTAAGTGAACTATTCAAAAATCATGAGAAATTAGTCAGTTACGACTACCTCTCATGGAAATGGTCATATGTGAATGACTTACCTAACGCAGTTGAATCCCAAAAATGATATCTAATATGATAAATGATTCCTTAGAAATTTTTATGGATGACTTTACTCCTTATGGAACAACCTTTGAAGATGCCTTGCAGAATCTTGAAAAAGTACTTAAGCGGTGTATAGAAGCACATCTTGCCTTAAGTACTGAGAAGTGCCATATGATGATGAATGAAAGCCTTGTATTAGGCCACTTTGTTTCATTATTAGGAATTCCAGTCGATCCTGCAAAAATACAGGTAATTTTGACCCTCCCTATCCCCAAAACCCAGACAGAAGTAAGGAGTTTCTTAGGACATGCAGGGTATTACAGAAGATTTATCAAAGATTTTTCTAAGATAGCTTCCCCTCTGTTTGTGTTATTAATGAAAAACGCTGAATTTAAGTGGATTGATGACTGTGAAAAAGCATTTGATCAGCTTAAACATCAGTTATCCATAGCTCCCATTTTGAGAGGACCAGATTGGGCACTCCCCTTTCACATATCCTCTGATGGCTCAGACACTGCCATTGGAGCTGTCCTGGGACAGGAAGAAAATGGTCTTCCCTATGCCATTTATTTCATTAGTAAAAACATGACCCCGCAAAACTTAATTACACAGTCACTGAGAAAGAATTTCTAGCAGTTATTTATGCTATCAACAAATTTAGGCATTACATCACTGGTTATACTACTTTTGTGCATACCGATCACTCGGCCATTAAATACCTAATGAATAAATCAGTTACAAATGCTCGAGTCACTAGATGGTTACTGTTATTACAGGAATTTGATATCACAATTGTAGACAGACGAGGAAAAGAAAATGTAGTTGCTGACTTTCTTTCCCGGTTGAAAACTAATGGAAATATTCCCGTAGATGATTCTTTTCCCGATGAGTATTTATTTGCAATCTCTGCTCTCTCACCTTGGTATGCAGATATTGCTAACTACTTAGTTGCAGGAAAATTACCATCACACCTATCGCACAGAGAAGAAAGGAAAATTATTCAGCAGAGCGCTAGGTATAGCTAGATAAGCGGATGTTTGTTTCACACAGGACTCTATCAGGAGATCCAGAGATGCATTGGTGAAGATTAGATTTATGATGTACTGAAAGCTTGCCACAATGGACCTTGTGGAGGACATTTCGCAGATAAAATAACTGCACACAAAGTCCTCAGGATGGGATATTACTGGTCCTTAATCTTCAAATATGCAAAGAAATATGTAAGGACCTGTGATAGCTACCAAAGAATGGGCCAGCCTGACCACAGGGATGAAATGCCACTCAATCCCCAGGTAATTCTTGAACCATTTGAAAGATGGGAAATAGATTTTATAGGTCCCATTAACCCTCCATCTAATCAAAGAGTTTACATACTAGTATGTACAGATTGCATGACTAAGTGGGTAGAGGCCAAGGAACTTATCAAAGCTAATGAGGAATCAATATTAACATTTTTATTTGAAGAAATCTTCGTTAGGTATGGGTTGCCTAGGGAGCTAGTCACTGATGGAGGACCTCCTTTTAATTCCCATGGCTTCAAAGACACATTGCAGAAATACCATATTAAGCATAGAATGACCACACCTTATCACCCCCAGTCAAATGGGCAGGTGGAAAGCACCAACAAAGTCATAGAAGCTATTCTGACAAAAACAATAAAGGAAAACAGGAGGGACTGATTTCAAAAGCTGCCTGAAGCACTTTGGGCTTATAGAACCACTTGGAAGAACACCACAGGCTTTTCACCCTATGAGTTAGTTTTTGGTAAAAATGATGTTTTCCCTTTGGAGTTTGAAATCAAAACTTTGAGAACCGCTTTAGCTGTTAACCTTGATTTGAATGATGCACAGACAACCAGGTTGCAGCAGCTGCAGGAGCTAGACGAGAAAAGATTGGATGCCATCCACCAGACAACCATGATTCAGCAACAAAGAACCAGATGGCATGACAGAACTATTAAGCAGAAGCAGTTCCAGAAAGGTAACTGGGCTTTATTGTATGACTCCCATTTCGAGAATTTCCAAGGTAAATTGAGAATAAGATGGCTAGGAACTTATGAAATAGATACTGTATTTCCAAACGGAATAGTCAGACTTTTAACGATTGATGATAATAGGACACCGTTATTAGTGAATGGATACCGACTCCGTCCGTATCAACGACCTATTTCTAAGGAGGATTTCAAAGCCACCTGCATGGCAGAACTACACTATGTTTTTTTGGGGGAATTTGCCTTCCCTCAAGGCACTTAAATTTCTGTTCATTTATTTATTCTTAGATTAGATTTCTGAACTAATAATCCCTGCCAAGGGGCTTCTATGTTACAATTAGTTGTTTTGCAGATTTTACTTTTGGAGGATGGCTGAGAATAAAAATCCTAAAAGGATCACTTTGCAGCTTGGGAACGCTTTTTGGATCATAAGTCAAGTTTTACATCATTTTCCTGTTGCTGCAACACCATTTGCTGTTAATGTAATATCATTCCCCGTTGTTGCAACACCACTTTCATCATCCCCCGTTGTTGCAACACCACTTTCCGTCATTCCCCGTTGCTGCAACACCACTTTCCGTCATCCCCTGTTGCTGCAACACCACTTTCCGTCATTCCCCCTTGCTACAACACCACTTTTCGTCATTCCTCGTTGCTGCAATACCACTTTCCGTCAATACAATATCATTTCCCGTTGCCGTAACACCATTTACCGCACGAGCTTATGTTCCGGTAAAACGTCACTTTTCACCAATCCCAACACTTAACAAATCATCATCCTGATGGGACATATTTCCCTGCATTCAAGGGACCAGCCAAGCACTATAATAAGTACACGTCGTCACCGCTACTCCCCGTCAGATCGCTTGTGTGGTCATGATTAAAAGCCCGTTCAAATTATGATTAAGCCAGAAAAGACAAGTTAAGACTTTTTGTGTGTGATTAAAGGTAAAAAGTAAAGGTACGCATGTTTAAGTGTGAATATTAATTTATAGTTAATGCGGAGATGTGATACGACTGCCGAAATCATTATACTGCCAATCAAATCATTCAGCCGTAGATTTTGGGGGGGATTACCAAAATATCACAATTATTCCACAACACGTAATTGCCGCCACCCTTATCCCTCGCGGTAATATCTAAAATTTACTCTGCCGTGGCATATCCTCATTTGTAACGGTTTGCTCTGTTTCAAACTCGGAAACTAGGTTCTGTATCATGTATTGTTCGCTGAAGTAGCAACTATGGGAGGAAATCTGATTACCTATGAACCTGGCTCGACAGCGTTACTAGAATTCTACCCCGAGGTTTATCAAATTTTTCTGCAGGCAGGATGGGTAGATTACTTCAGAAGACTTCCAGACTTCAACACACAGCAAGTGTTGGAGTTCGCATGCAATTTGAGAGAGGGATTTTCAACAGTCCAGGGAGTACGTATACCGGTAACAGAGGAAGATGTAGCCCAAGTCTCTGGGCTACCAACCAACGGTATACGATGGTTCAACAGGAAACATCTTATTTTGAATGCGCAACAAGGCTTCTTTCTACCAGGCGAACACGTAGAAGCTAAAGGCAGAGGGGTCGCTCTTCAGTCACTGCCTCCACCATGGTCAAAGGTCACAGAGTTTGTTAAGAAATACTTAACTTGCGAAGGTCGTTACCAGGTAATTTACCAACACGACTTCGTTTTGTTAAATCATTTGAGGCATCGACAGTTCATAAATATGCCCTATTATCTATTGGGTTGTCTGAAAAACATGTCACATTATACCGAAAAAGTGAAGCATCCAGCCCTTTCCCTTAAACACCATAGGTTAGTCCAACTCCTGATAAATAGAGGCTTTGCTCTAAATCAACCACCCCCTGTCATTAACCCTCCCCAGCAAATAGAAGAAGATCCACAGCAGGAGGAGGAAGTTCCCCAGCAGCCGGAACAAGTACCCCAGGAGGAAGTTCCCCAGCAGCTGGAACAAATACCTCAGGAAGTCCCCCAGTAGCCGTAGCAAATCCCTCAAGAAATTCCTCAGCAATTAACAGTAGAAACACCTTTGCAGAACCCCCCATCCCCCAATGAAGTGCAACCATCTACTCCTGTGCTTCATATCTCTACTGATGATTCTGAGGATAATTATCCCATTGCTTCTCTTAAAAGGAAAAAACAACAACAAATTGAAATTTCACCAAAAAGAGGAAGAACCAGGGCTTCAATCAAAGCAGCTGCTAGTCCTGATAGTTTCCCCAGCCCCAAGGAAAGTGGCTGAAAAAGAAAAATTGTTGATTTCCCTGCCTCCTTAAAGAGGCAGAGAAAATGGTCAACCCCAGCAGTTAAATTTACCAGTCCTTTGATCTCCAGTTCTTCACCTATTATCCTAACACCCCGTAGTCCAATTATTCCAGAACAGTCCCCTTCCTCACCCTCTGCGGCTGAGATGCAGAGCATTGACAGCTTTGTGATAGCATTTTCTGAGGCAGTTGATACACAAGAACCAACTGCCGAAAAATCCAAAATAGACACCCAAGATGATATGGGGCAAGTGGCTGCTACACAAGAACCAACCACTAACCCAACAGGTGACACACAAGAACCACCTGTTGGGGATGCAAAGGCCCAAATGAACGCGGAACAACAATCCTTTCGTCCACTAGAGCCTGCAAATACGCAAGCCCCGCCTACCATAGCCTCCCTATAAGAAGAAATTGAGCATTTAAAATCCCAGATTAAAGATTATCAACAGGAGACAATAATAGTCAAGGAAGCCTACCAGAATGAATATAATCTCCACTTCCTAGCAAGGGTAGCAATGGTAACAGAAAAGAGTCAGTATAATGAGTATATGTGTAGTGAATGTGGAGAATTATACACTCAAGCAGGATATAAGGTAGTACAGGTCCCAATGAATGAAGCTAATCCGCCACCCCCTGCTGCTACAGAAAAAGCTGCTGTTGTAATCAAAGCTGAACAACCTGCTGTTACACAAGAACCAGCAGGGAAAGCAACAGAAGAAATACAACAACCTGCTGCCACACAAGAACCAACAGGAGTTGCAGGAATAGAAGAAGCAAAACCCGCTGTTACACAAGAACCAGCAGGTTTTCCAAAAGCTGTAAAAGAAGAAATACAACAGCCTGCTGTCACACAAGAACCATCAGGAGTTGCAGGAGCAGAAAAAGAACAGCCTGCTGTCACACAAGAACCAGCAGGAGTTGCAGGAGCAGAAAAAGAACAACATGTTGTCACACAAGAATCAGCAGGATTTCCAACAGCTATGGAGGAAGACATGGTACCACCACGGCCCACCCAAACTACTGTAGAACAGAGATCCTTCAAGGAAGCATATGCACAAACTGAAGTCACTGAACTTCACTATGTCAAGGAAGCATATGCACAGACTAAAGTCACTGGACTCCACTGTGTCAAGGATGCCTTTGCACAAACTGAAACTCCTTCTGTCAAAAATGCTCACAAGGAGACCTCTAGCTTTCAGCAGCTAAAGGATACATGGAAAAGAGAATATGAGCTCTCACAAGGAAAGGCATTCCAACAGCAGAAGTCACTCTGGTTCAGTTATGCATATAGAAATTGGGATGCATTGGAACATTCTAGAGCACATCATAAAGAAAATAAGGAGGTAAAAGCTAGGGTATCCCGTGCTTTTGATCTGCTTCAGAGGGTATTGGCTACAAGAAAGCCCTCTTTTAACTATGTAGTATTTTTGAGAGAACGCCTGGCATTCTTACAAATAAAAGCAATAAGAGATGGAAGACCGTACCAAGTTAATACACCTTACCAGTTTATTGCAACATTCAAGAAAGCACCACATAACGATCAAAACCTGCTTTGTGAACTCTATCTTCACAATGAGGCTATGCCTGAAGAGAGATCGATGAATATACCTCCTGTTGTTGGTGATATTCAATTAAGAGCATTTATCTCTTTTCTAGCTAATAAATTAACTTGGAAAAATGCCTACATGTCAGCAGAACATAATGAGAACAACTGCCTCCTGTGGATTCGAAATGAACCACACAATCCAGCCACTTTCATTGCACAACATCGAAATTATGTAAGTAATCCAGAATTGGCTGACCATATAAAGAAGCTACAGGCAGGGGTTTTGCAAGACTGCCATTATTATGTGAAAACAAAAGGGGCACTGGCTGTTGAAGCAAATAAGTTATTCTGGGAACTTTGTCCCAGAGAAAGACAGGAATACCACCCCTACAATCCCCTTAATCTCCAGGTAGCGATTTCACGCATACCTTTTTATGTTAAATGTATGGAAAACTATGCGGAGAAATGGATCGGCTACCATTTTCATTTCCCTCTCTTATGGTTACCTGGTCGACAATACAAAGGTCATTATAAACTAACCAAGAAGGATGAGGTAGCAACATGGCAGCAGATACAGAATGTTCAGGGATTCAGAAGTAAGTCGGATAAAGCCTTCTCGAGCTACTCTATCAGCAACTTACACTGTTCATCCCAGTTCTCCGACTCAGATTCAGACTAAATGTTGCATGAGGACATGCAACCCTTTCAGTTGGGGGGGATGTTAGGACTCTAAATTTTCTATCTTTGACCCTACATTTTGCTATGATATTACTCTTTTTTACCTATGAATTGAAACCCTTGATATCATTCTTGAACTCATCATCCCAAGGTATGAAGTAACTCTCCTCATTTGTTATATGATTAATTATTCAACACATATTCATGTTATCTTTAAAATTAATTACCTAAGTCACTGACAGTTGATTAGAATTGTTCAAAGTCCACAAAATCATGAGTCACAGTTGCTGCAACACCAGGAACAACAACTGTGCAGTTGCTGCAACACCATAAGCAACAACTGACTAAAGTGGGAAATGTCTTAATTCGCAACAACAACTGTCCGAAGCTGGCAAGACTATACTCGGCTAATGATGATAAAGCAGGATCAAGTCAATCCAGCCACAGACGCGGGAACATCAGGAACAACACAAAGTATTTTAAGGACGGTTAAGATGCACCAAATCAGCAACAATAGCAGAGTAACCAAATATGGCATGAGGAATCCGAGGAGATAGACGAAGATCATCTGTTTTGCAATAGCGGAAAGAACCGATTAACCAAGGATGACAAAGATAATATATGGTTGTAACAATATGATGTAACAGGAATCAATTTCCTATTTTTGTACAGGAGAATTAAACTGTAGAACAATCTATTGTAATAGATGTCTCCTCTATAAATAGGAGACATCTACAGTTGAAAAACTAGCATGTGATACTGAATCATTGCAGTGCTGAAGGTCGGAACTTCTGTAATTGAACTCTTGGCAGAAGAATAAAGTTTTGTTCTGAGCATTTCAATTTAAGTATTTGTGTGCAAGGGAATCTTGTGAGAGGGACAGGGCCCACCTTCTTCACAAGATTCACCCCATTCTTTTCCTGTTAAGTGTGTGTTAATCCTGTATGTGTTAGCCTTGCTTCTGGTATTTTTCTTTTGCTGATACGCTGTTCCTTTAATCGATTGGCGCTGTGAGAAGTGTGTCACCAGTGAATAGGATTTTGGTGTGTATTGGCGACTGATCACAGAGGCAGGTGCTGGGCATCCTTATTCTGAGGACAGGGTCCTGGTCCTTTATTACAAACAACCATCATTTTTCTGCAGATTTGTTATCTCTACTTAATTTCATTTCATTTCTGCAATGGTTTAAGACTGCTGTAATACAGAGTAAGTGTTTGATAGGAATTAGATTTGTTTTACTACAACTTCTAATGCTTTTGAACTTAAAGTACATACAGTACGCGGTCACCTTTGAGATAAAAAGACTTTCCTGGGTTGACAAATTAATGTGGTGCTCGACTGTTAATCAATAACAATTCGAGCGACCAACAATGGACAATATGTCTACCTGGTCATGCTCTCTTTCCTTCCATTGAAGTACCATTTTGCGTGTTTTCCTGCAATTACAAGGTCAAAAACATCAAATTAGATCCTTGGGAAACTTTAAAATGTATTGAAATTGCTTTAAAGTTGTTAAAATTTCAACCAAGGGTGCGCTCGGACGTTGGTGCGACTGTTTCTTAAACAGTCACGCCCATGGGCGCGAGCCTTTGGGGAAAAAGAGCCCATTGGCACGGGTCCGTGCCCGGAACCCGCGCTAATGGGCACAACCCTATTTTTTGCAATTCCCTCCACAGGGGGCAATAAAATAGGCTAAAGTAATTAAAAAATGGACAAAAATGGAGTAGGAGAGGAGGCCTCTTACCTGGAACTGGCGGCGCTCCAAATGGTCACATGGATTCGTCGCAATCGTCACCCGAAGATCGCACACCAAAAGCACTATTGTCACTCTCCAATGAGGTAAAAGTGAAAAGTAATTCTTGTTTTTACCATTTTCACATGTTTATAGCCTTTTTTAGTGCTAAATAGGTTTTAGAAGTCTTTTTTATTAATATTTTAATGTATATTTGTGTCGAAAATGGATTTTACACTCATTTTTGTGCAGTGACAGGTTCTTGTGCGACTTAGGCGACGAAACGAGTTGTATTTTATACTTTTTCGGACTCGGTAAAAAAACAAAAAAGTCACTATGGAGTCATCTTTCTGCTCTTTTTTGACTCTCTAAACGTGAAAAGAATGTCGAGTTATTCCTCTCAACTCGTTAAATGTAAATGAGAGGCGGTCGTCTTTAAACCCTTTTTTGACCGTGTAAAGACGAAAAGATCGTTGGACCCTTGTCGTTTCAGGTTCGTTAATAGTTATGAAGTGACATGGTTTCGAACGATTTTTTACTTTTTCAGGTTAAAATCACTACTCATGAAAATTACTCCTTGATCATAATGATCGGGTGGTTCTTTCGAGCATTGTTTTATACTTTTTTCGGGCTCGAGAGACACAACTTTACGAAAAAGGACACCCTTGGAGTTTGCTTTTCCGTTGTATTTTCAAACTCTCTAAACATGAAAAGACGCCGAGTTCTTCCTTTGTTAGACTCGTTAAAACTTAATGACATTGGATTCCGTTAAAATGACGTCTTTCAAGCATATGCTATCCCCGTCAAGCTTGTCATTAAAAAATAACTGTGGTACTCTCCAGAAATGGTGGGGAAAATGGAACCACAATTATTGTCGTGTCAGCAGTATGTCGCTCTTGAACATGGAACTTGTCTGCATTCGTGTCTGGGTGGGGACATTTCATCTTGTTTTTCACTTGCCTCCGTGGGTTTTGGTAATTCTGTTTGACCTCTCATCTACTCATTGCCCTGTCACCATGACCTCTGATCATTTGATGTCAAGCACTGCCAAGTCCACTGTCGTGCCGCCGATATGTTCAAGAGAAGTTGACCTCTGCAGAATAACCAGCCTCCCTCTGATAACTCACATAATCTTGATTCACAAACATCTTATTCTTCCCTGTCTCGTGTCGATGATGTGGGAAACATTATGGCCCACCTTCGATCAAGGTCACTTCCTGTCGACTTCAGCTCATTATCCAGGAAGTTGACCTAGAGACTCCCTTCAGGTGCCTTGGAGCCTGCATGCCTCAATGGCTGGTTCTTCGTGTTCGACGCGAGGTTTTCATCATTGACCTCCGATCGAATGATTCTACAGGTGTTCGACGCCGGCTCACTAATTCACACACTGTAGATTGTACCTATAGTACCTTGAGGGCCATTGTCATTATTGGTGGTACCTCTCGCGTCTGTTAACAACTTTCATCATTGGCTGGTAATCAGACGATGTTCCTGCATGTTCGACTTCAAATCCCATATTCGCATTCTTGAACTTGTACTTTGTTCGGGTCGAGATGGAGCGCAAGACCCTAGATTTTGTCTGTTGAGATCCAGGTTGCGATTTTGTGGATTATTATGATTATTACATGACTCATTCACTGGATGGCTGCGACCATGCCTGAGTCTATTTATCGATCCTTATTGGATGGCTGCGCCCATACCTTGGATCCAGATTTTTATGTACTCTGCTATGGATGGCTGCGCCCATACCACATACATCATACACTTGAGATATCAGTTGTACTTCTCCATGCAGGTTCTTTGGTGGCAGTGTTTTCCGTTGGCGATGTTCTTGTAAAGAATTTCACCCCTCTCTCTCTCTCGGGCCTCATGCTTTAGGGGGCATCTGTTAAACAGAAATTTGTCACCGTCCCTGTTATCCCTTCTCCCGTACCTTGTAGGACTTATTCCAGGACCTGTGAGAAGTGACATGACCTGGAAACACTTGCATTGTATTCCCCTAAGTATGTACTTTATATGCCCTGAAGACACCTTCTGCAAAAAACCCATAAAAATAACCCTTTTTCCATTGGCGCGGTTTCACTGTGTGTCACTCGTGCCAATGGGGGAAATCCTCCAAAGAGGGCGCGCCAGCTGGCGCTCTGTCTCAGAGTCGCACTCGTGTCAACCATGTTGGGTAATGTTTTTAACAAACAAACATCCGAAGGTTCTTCCTAACTCACTCATAAACTGAATCGATCTTGAGTTGGTTTAGTTTGGCTTCGAATCTCCATAGAAGGGAATTTGTTTGCCATCTTCTCATGGAAGCTTCTTAGTGATAAAGCCAATCCCATGAATATTGTGCATGATCCTAACTCCTTCCCCTCTATCTATAAAAGCTTGTCCTTTTGCCTTTGACAAGCTAGTTCTAGTTTCAAGTCCCAAAAGTCTGAGAATTGCTAAGTTCATGCTGCAAGAAGCCTTCTTCATTCCCATAAGGCTAAATCTAAAGTGAGGAGATTCTTTTCCAAATAACCAAGGAGAGAGAGGCCTGTTCCCCATTCCCAACAAGCTTTGCAAGGCATGTGCTACTGATCACCCAGCCAAAGGAGGATTTGACGTCATAACTATGGTTGTATTCTTCTTTGTTTATCAATAATAGATGACTATCACTATGGTTGCACTCTTATTGTCTTTTGTATTGATTATTGAGTTATATCCTTTCTTACTGATATATAGTTGCATCTATTGGATTTTATGCTTTTGTTTGTGTCGTTCTTTGCATGAACAGGTGTCCGTTCACGGGGATCGTGACCAGCCGGAGCAAAGGAATGGGAGCGTCGACTCTTCCACAAGTAGTAGCATTGGAAACTAGGTAGGCCCTCATCATTGGTCTTTAATTTGCATTTAGGAACCTGCGTGTTAGCGTTGTTTGATTGTTGCTAGACCCCATTTGGGCTAGTAGGGATCGCCTCTGTCCGCAGAGGGGATTTACCTCCACAACAGGTTGTTTGGTGAGTGGTCATGGTTTTGAACCCTATGGGTTGTTGTTCGCCCTTAACAAAATTTTCTTGGCCACCAGGAAGCCACGTGGAAGCCTCTGGTTGGTCCACCTCAACCACCATTAACCAATGAAATTCCTCCATTTCACAACCAATCAAATTGTGCCAAGTGGAAAGCAGAGATTGGTCGACTAAGTACAGTTAGCATGTACAATCAGGGGCCAGTCAGTGGTACGGACTACTCATTGTGCAACCCTGTACTACCAAAAACCAATTTTTTTATTGTTTCCACAAATGAACAAAACTCATTTCCGTGAGCATATGATGTATGTTTTTCACGAAACAAATTGCGCCGGATTCAGAACGACGATATCTACGTGGTCATTATAGTTTAAATCCATTATGAAAAATATGAATTTTGAGCATAAAATTGATGCACCGAATCATTCCTCCCCACTGGAAGCTTTGGACATCCAAAAGCTCTTTATTACTGAACAATTAGATGAGGGTGCAACTACCTTACCCTTCTAGTCTCAACCCACTAAAATTTGCTTGAATTTAACAGTTTGAGCTTTTAATGAAAACTGATCATATTCCCTAATTTTGGAGACCTTGTATTGCTATCATAGATACCATCTTGCTGCAATTTCCCAAAATATGCAGAAAAAGAAGCTTTCCTTGAAGAAACAGACGCATTTCCTCCTCAGTTTTCAATCAAAAGAAACTTAAATAGCTTTGAGTTCTTCTCACCTTGAACATTGTCGACATGATCATGCTTAGCTTGTCTTGCCTTGCGCTTGGATCGACTCTTGACCAAATGTGATAGTCATCACCATGCACCATATATTACACAATAATTTGTCACTGTCCTCATCTCAGTCCCTCTACTGTGTCATGCGTCAAATAAACATGTTCATATCTTCCCACCAATGTAAGAAGATTAAGAAAATGCTCTCTAATGCTAAAGGTTGACCCTTTTTGACTAAGTTTCTACATCATTTCTAGTAAACCCTTAAAATCTGGGATGATTCCCTGTCATGCACTATATCGTTGCGTCGTCGTCGCTAGTCCTCGGTTTGTGACTCACGACGATCCAGATTTGGCAAATTGTTTCAAACAGTCGGCGTTCTGGATTTTTCTAGCCCTGGTTGTTGGGTCAATTTGGGTCGCCTTGCCGCCTGTGGGATGGTGGTTCCGCCTCTTGTGCTACCTTCCTTGAGGATAAGCTGCCTCTCCCTTATTTCATGGAGACTCCTTCTCCTATAAAATCACTCACCATTGCTATGATCTGCTAGTTCCTTAGCTTTTTCAACTAGTTAGTAGTTCTTTTGGTTGGGCAGTGCTGTTAGTGCTTTTGAGTCTGATAGATAGCTGGTGTGGGTGTGGCAAGTGTGGGATTGTTGATAGCTTGTGGAAAGTTGTGGAGTTCCCTTAACGTTGTGTTAAAGCTTATGAATAAAAGAGAGAGACATTGTATATTGGGAGATTCATCCTTGAAAAGTGAATGCTTGAGAAACATACTGGCTAGACACTCTGAGAAGGCTTGCGACATCAAGACTTGGTTGTAATCTTGCTCTTGATTCATTATTAATACAATCAATGATGTTTTCTTATGTCTTGTATGTAATTTACTTGATAGCTCATGACTTCTTGACTTTATGAGTAAATAGATCAATGTTGTTTCCCGATTATGTGCTTTTTTGTTTTTCCTTTGTGTTGTTTCATGTTAATCACTCGTTGAGGAGAAGGAAGTGGAAGCTGGAGCAATGCAATGGAACCCCATCGACCATTGGTTAAGGTAGGCCTCCAACGATGACTATCTAAGGAAATCAATTATTGATCTGTCTTTGTTGTGACTAGACCCACTTTAGGGCTAGAGGGGTTGCCTCTGTCCGTAGAGGGAACACTTTCCTGCATCACAAGTTGGCGACTCCACTAGGGAGTACGTCCTATGTTTTTCTCTTGTTTGCTTTTGCTTGATTTTGAGTTAGTATCTTTTGGATCCTGTGATTGAACCATCAATATTTTGGGTTACCTGGGTCAATCTGGGAAATCCCTTTATTGCCTGCAAGGATAGAATGGTCTTTGTTTGGGAGTTTTCATTCACCTTTCATTGTTTTTAAGATCGTCACTGAAGATAGCCTAACAATCGTGACGATATCGCTGATGCTATAGCTTTGCACCTGCAACTATTTGGCTTTCATCTTGGGTTTCTAGTTTAATTTGCGCAACGACTCCTGAAATTGGAATGTTTTTGAAAACAGGTGTACTTTAGCAATTGGTATCTAGTTGTCAGTGTAACACTAGCGACTAGTCTCTAGTTGTCAGTGTAACACTAGCGACTAGTCTCTATTTGTCAGTGTAATACCAACAACTAGTCTCTAGTTGTCTGTGTAACACTCGCAACGATTCCTATAAAGTTGTTTTTACAACTTTACCTCTTGAATCCATCAATATTGTTTATCCCCTATTGTTTCTTGTCTCTCATTAGCTTGTTTTGGTTGCTTTTAGTTAAGGTACGGTCTCGTTGATTTCATTAGAGTGAATCTTGTGTTTTTAGACCTTGTGACCTAGCTCTCTTAAGCATTTCAAAGCGTTTGCTTGGGTTGCTTGTCTATGCAAGGTTCATCCGCAACCATCTTATTGATTTGCTTGAAGCTTTTCCATTGCTTGTTTTTGCTGGTTGATTTTTAGTGTCGATTATTGAACCAATTTTTGATATTGATTCGATTTCTTCACTACCAAGCATAGATCATAATTGTTTGGATCAATTAGTTCATACTTGCTTGTATGTCTCTTTAAATTCAAAACAAAAAAAATTAAGGGATTGCATTCATTTGATATACGAAAGTGAAAGTATATGTGCATTTCAAATTTTCATGTTTGAGAAATTGAAAAGAGAACTCTAAATCTTTCATTAGTAGTATCGATGCATCGTGAGATTAGTGTATTGATGCATTTTTTTCTTAATGTTTTCATTTGCTTGTCTTGGTTTTGGAATGATCTCTCTACCCTTCTGTAAGTAGGAGTTCATCGAAGTAAAAGATGTTTTATTCATTCTAGTTGCATCCTAGGTTTTAATATACATATGGTAAGGCATGGAAATTGAAACATAATTCAATATCAACTCTAAAATGAACTGAATAAACCTAACAACACATTGGAACATAACGTTCATTATTTAGAGGTCTAGGCTAAAGACATGCTCTGACGTCGTTAAACCTAGTCACTATTGCTTTCACTTAAGGTTGGGTGATTCCTCCTTCTGTGACCCAATAGTTGCTAGCATGGACTTGCGCTCCTAGTACCTTTGAGTATATGTTGGGAGACCCCACTAGGTTATCATCCTATATCCTTAGGAAGCTGTGTCTACTGCCTTGCAAACAGTAATGCACCGAACACAACATTCAGGAAGATTGACTGTCGTACAGAAAGTCCTTGGTTTTCATATGATCGCCAAGGTGTATAAGCAGTTTTACGGGTTTTTTGGTAAACCTTTTGCCTAGTTCTCCAGAGTAGTCACTTTCGTTCCTTTTCAAGCTCCTTAAAAGAAAAGGTCCATCTGAGCACTTGTCCTTTCAGGCTCATTAAACCTTGAAAGAGATAGAGTCACCTTTTCGTCCTTTTCTCGACTCTTGAAACATGAAAAGATAAAGTTTTGTTCCCGTGTCATAAAATTTACTACCCATGAAATATTCCTGGTAACAGTGAGAGTTCTTCATTACAATTCGAGTGTTTTTCAGGCTCGTTCTTGGTGGCAATTTTCCTCGAGTCTAACGGCCAAGGTCTTCCCCCAGATGCGAACCCTGGTCCATTTCCTACATTGGAAATGCTGGTGCTCCATACATGGCAACATTGTCTTTGCCTGGGTTAACCATCGGTCTCCCCGTTTGGTTGTTTTCAACCTCGGTGGTCCCTAGTGGAGTTGCCAACTTGTGATGCAGGAAAGTGTTCCCTCTGTAGACAGAGGCAACCCCTCTAGCCCTGGAGTGGGTCTAGTCACAACAAAGACAGATCAACAATTGATTTCCTTAAACATTCATCGTTGGAGGCCTACCTCAACCGGTGGTCGATGAAGTTCCGTTCCATTGCTCCAACTTCTGCGTCCTTCTCCTCAATGAGTGATTAACCTGAAACAACACAAAGGAAAAACAACAAAGTACGTAACCAGGAAACAACAATGATCTATTTACTCATAAATTTAAGAAGTCATGAGCTATCAAGTAAATTACATACAAGACATAGGAAAACATCATTGATTGTATTAATAATGAATCAAGAGCAAGCTTACAACCAAGTCTTGACGTCGCAAGCCTTCTCAGAGGGTCTAGCCAGTATATTTCTCAAGCATTCACTTTTCAAGGATGAATGTCCCAATATACAATGTCTCTCTCTTTCATTCATAAGCTTTAACACAATGTTAAGGGCACTCCACAAATTTCCATAAGCTATCAACAATCCCACACTTGCACACCCACACCAGCTATCTATCAAACTCAAAAGAACTAGCAACACTGCCCAACCAAAAGAACTACTAACTAGTTAAAAAAGCTAAGGAACTAGCAGATCATAGCAATGGTGAGTGATTTTATAGGAGAAGGAGTCTCCATGAAATAAGGGAGAGGGAGCTTATCCTCAAGGAGGGTAGCACAAGAGGTGGAACCACCATTGTTATCGGGAATAGTGTCCACTTGGAGCTACTATTCCCACTAAGACTTGTACTATCTTAGAAACAAACAAGTCAAAACTACTTACATTTTCCTTTATACAAAATAGATAAGAGGGGAACAAAGGACACCAACCTCAGTCTTGCGCTTGGTTCCTTGCCTGGTTCCTCTCCTTTCTGATAGATATTTGCTACTTCTTCTTCGTCTACCCAGCTTCAAAGAGCGCCTGTGGAATCAAAGCAGCATAATACTATCGAAGAACAAGGATCTACAACCATAAACAATATAGAACCTGATATGTATTGACCACACAAATGCATAAACAATCAATCATACAAGAATGTGGAGGAAAACTTGAATAGCTTTATTAATATCAAGAATAGCAAAGAGGATTAGAACCAATAGTTCTGACCCAGCGTCATCCTCCAGCAAGAAGCCCTTCTTCACCTCATGTAAAGCTTAGATCACCCAACACTATGATGTTACACCAGGAAACCAAGAACACTTCTCTACAAGATACAAGATTCCAGCCTCTGGATCTCTGTGATGAGGGATCCATATATAGATGATTGTAGGGGGGTGAGTCAGCTTCTGGGTTTTTGATTAGTGTCCTCTCTCTGATAGTTCTTGATTCCACTTGGAGAATGATGACCTCTTACTCATCCCTGGGTGAATTCAGAGAGGCAAGTGTCAGAGGAGAAGTTTCTGGAAGATTCTATGATCCTCCACCTCGCAAACTATCTTTGCCATTTGTCCATTGTCGCCCATCGCACCCTACAGAAGGGCTTTCTAGTATGCATCGCACCCTTTACACTGAGTAGGTGATATACATCACACCCTCTGCACTGGGCATTCTGTATGGTCCAGTTTTGACCAGTTCTGAGCAGTTTTCTGTGGAGAACTTCCTTGAAGCAACACTTTTAGGGAGTTAGGATCCCTTAGTTTATGGACATTTATGATTGGGGTTGCAGTGCCCAAAAATGTCTATAACAGTTGCCCCCTAAAGCATGAGGTTGTCAATCTTTTGATGTCGGGTGAAATGCTTTATCATGAGGATCTGAAGTTTTTTTGAGCTAGGAGGCGACCTGTAATAAGATACAATACAATACATTATTTTCATAATACTTTTCATGATCTAGCTGAGGTGGGCATTCCCATGCTTAGCTTTATAAATTCATTTTCATGTACATAAGACAGACAATCGTTTGTGTAGCAGACTGATGATTCAGATGGAGTCATCATCCTTTGATTTGGATGATCATCTATTCGGCAATGATGTACATTTGATGTTTTTATATTCCTGAATATATCGCAGCCCGGATGGATGAAACTAGATCCAGGGTCTTCAAAACTCGTTCAATATTCACTCGGAGTACAAGTCGATCCATGTGAAAGATGTTCTAGAGTCGAACATGGAAAGACATCACCTATTTACCAGCCAATGAGGAATCACCAATAATGACAATGATACTCAAGGTACTACAGTACAATTCACGTGGTGTGAAAAAGGGACTTGGCGTCGAACACCATGCAAAATCTCTCGGTCGAAGGCCATTGATGAAAACCTATCACCGAAAGTGAGAAACTTGCCATTGAGGCATGCAAGCTTCAAAGTACTAAAAGGGGTTGTTCCTAGGTCGACTTCTTGGATAATGAGCTGATGTCGACAAGAAGTGACCCGTCCTAGGAGGGCGTTAATGAATCCCACATCTACGACATGGAATGGAGAAAATGCTTTTGGAGGTGAAAATGATATGATGATACAGGGTTCAGGGTGGCGGTCATGAAAGAATGGAGCGTGAATGTATTGCAGCGGATGAGACACAGGTGAATACTCTGAGCGACTTCTCTTGAACATACTGGCGACACTGACAATGGATTGGTAGCGTTAACCCCAAATATGGATGGTGCAATGGACCAATGGTGATATGAAGGGTGAACAGAATAACCCAACCCGACTCGGACAAAGTGAAAGTGTCATGTTCAAGAGCGACTTGCTACCAATGAAGTTTCTTGAAGTTTTGTTCCCAATTTTCCCCAGTCATTGCTGACCAATACCTCTTTTATTTTTTCAAGCTTGATGAGGATAACATATGCTTGTTCTATACCCGGATGCGGGTGTCATTAAGAGGTAATTACTAGGTGTTAGAGATGATGCATGCGCAGCCGGCAGCTCTCAAGCTTACAGGAGAAGCTAGACGGGAAGAGGACGGTATTAATTGGTCTTCAATGAAGGCAAGTCCTAAATCTTTATTGCAAGCACGCTCTCACCACACGTAGAGGGAGATTATTAGGATGGAGAGCCCGCTTTTGATCTTATTAGCTCTGGTTTTTCTAGTTTTCATTTGCTCTGGTCCTCTTAAGATAAGTCGCGGTGATCGCCAATGGTGGTCCTGCTCTCAGGGGTAGCTGCCTTGGAGTCAGAACGATCCCCTGTGGATTACCTCGAGGACGTCCATTCCGTTGCTCAACGAAGCTGCTAAAAGCTCTAGTTTGGATTTAGCATTCTGTCTTTGGAGTATCAGGTCAGTCCGTGGCATACACCCTGTTAAAAATCTGGTTTCCGCTACTGCTGGGGAGGTCTGGGTTGGGAATTGGATCCACTTAGTTGAGGTGGAGAATTTTAGGTTAGGCGAGTCTCCCTCTGGGGTGCGCAGAGTCTGTGTTTGGCATTCCTCCATTGGGTCTTCCTTCTGGGTCCATTCAAGTCCTCAAGCATTTCCCCTGAACCCTCAGTCTGCAAGCCTAGTCATTCCGTTGTCTAGTCTGAATATGGCACCCCGTCGGAGGGGCATTCCCAGGCGTGGAAGGAATTCGGGATTCCGGGGAGGGTCGGGGGGGAGGGGCAGCTCTGAACCTTGTCGCATTTCGCCATTAGCTATGGCTTCACCTTCCTCGCCACCCTCAGATGAGTCTGGTCCCTCCCTTAACAGCTCGTTGCATTCTGCCATGTTCACATTCAAGAGTCGGCTCAACAGACCGCTTATCTCGGCCTTAGTCACTGTCATCTTATCTGAGGAAGAAGACAACCTCGTCAGCTCTGTTCCTGCCTCAATGGACGATTCGCCGTCTCAGAGTAGAGGGGCGGAAGATGTTTTCAAAGTCTCCACGGAGCTGCACGAAGAGGATGGTCAGGAAGAGGACAACACCCAGCGGGACTCTCCTCAGGAGAACATCATTCAATGCGAGCCAGTGAAAAGCTATGAAAACATCTTGCACCTTAGATCACCTCCCGACGACAATCTGATGAAAGTGGAAGACGGGGTGATGGTTACCTGGGAGCGCGCCCCGGATCAGGTCAACGAAAATGTTAATGAAGAACCCAAGTAAGTTCCAGTTCATTTGCGGGATAACAATTTAGTTTTGAATCTCCAGGGATCGCGGTTAATTTCCAGCTTGAAGCAACTCATATGCAGGATTTTTGCTCTAAATCTCCTTTCATGTAACAATGCTAAGTATCGTCATTAGTTTTGTAATGGTTAGTTTTGGGTCCATATAGAGATGTTCAAGCTTTTTTGGCTATGACCACAACCTCTGTAATCAAATTGAATAGCAATTTTTGTAAAGGTTTCTTGATAGAGGGATTGCTATGGCTCCCTCAGAGGTTTAATCCTCTTTGTACATACTCTTTCTCTTTTTAATATTAATAGCTTAGTACTTACTCTGAAAAAAAAAAAAAAAAAAAAAAAAAAAAAAAAAAAAAAAAAAAAAAAAAAAAAAAAAAAAAAAAAAAAAAAAAAAACCATATGCTTGTTCTATAATCCGCCCTTCGGGTGAACCCGTCGCTATGTTTTAACGAGCCTAGCGACAGTGAAATTCGTTCTCGTCCATTTGGACAAGTTTGTCGCTATTGGTTTTAACGAGTTTAACAAAACTGAAAACTCAGTCCTTTTTCATTTTTAGAGAGTTTGAGAAAGGACGAAAAGGAAACTCCAATGATTCTTTTTCGTCATATAATCCCTTAAGTTCAAAAAAGCGTAAAATAATACGAAAGGGATGAATTTTTGATAGTTTTAACGAGCTGAACAAGACAAGCGATCAATATTTTTGTGTAATAATCCATCAGGTCCAAAAATATTAAAATTTAGAGGAGGGATTGCACTTCCGATGACTTCAACGAGCTGCAGAGGCCAATCGCTCTGCAATCTTTTCATATTTTACGAGTCAGGTGAAAAGAGCTTAAAGGAGACTCGTTTTTTGAGGAACGAGTGATAATTTCGGGTAGCAGCTAATTCCAGGTAAGGTTTGGAATTTTCCAATCACGAGAGTGTCACAAGGATGGTTAGCAAGATCACTCATCACAGCTGTTCCTCAAAAGGGTAAACAATCAAATGGAGGAGTATGATCAGCTAAAAGGTAGAGGTGATGATGAGAACACGACCAAGGCTTAAAAGCTGATGATAATGCATTCATAGGTTATTACCAGAAATTGGTTCATTTTTTAATGAGATTAAACTCTGGGGGAAACATTTTCTCATTTCTTCTGTTTAATTTTTAACGAGCTTGAACTCCACATAAAAATTGCTCGTGATAATGGTCATTGATTATTTGATTCACCGTCAGCATTTTGTTCTTTCAATGGTCGTACTACCTATTCAATTGCTTCATCAAACTGATTAGAAACGAAAACATATGTGTGATAAATGAGTTAAAAACACTAATACTTTACTCAAATTACACAAATAATAATTTAGAAGTGACTTTTACCTCTCATTTTACCATTTCATTTGAACTTGGTTTGTTGGAGCTCTGGAGATGTTTTTCCCCCCTGATTTTCACTAGCTGATTCCGGGAGATTTTGTGGATGATTCTCGGCGCTGTCTGGACTAGGTAAGAGTCAAACCTGTGCTCTTCAGTTACATTCTTTCCTTTTTGAATTTTGAGCATGTTTCCCTACTTTGCTGAGCCTCTGGGGTTTTGAACAACTCGCCATGGCCCCATCGCACCCTTCCTATATCGAAAGGTGTGATGCATACTGGTCTTATCACCGGTAGTTAGTATGCATCGCTCCCAGTACACTGCTGGGGTGCGATGGGCGCAAGGAGGGAAATTTTTGCACTGTTTTCCATGGAATTTTTGCCCGTTTCTGCCAAATCAGGACCCTGACTCTTCTCTTGTTTGTTTTTTTAGAGATTTATCAGAGTAAAATGGTTGTTACATGGCAAGAACGTGAGCATGAAGAAGAGGACATGATTGCTTTACATGATTCGGGTATGGTAACTGCACTGCAGAACTGTGGCTTGCTGAAGTTTTTCCGCATCTCTAACATGAGGCAATAAATCAACTTGTTGCAATATTTCCTTGACGCCTGGGATCCTACCAACCAGGTGTTCCAGATCAGGGGCAAATCTATCCCCTTGACTGTCGTGGACATCTATTTTTTGACTGGTTTATCGAGGCATGGTGCCCCTCTCTCATTATCAGGTTTTGCCCGCGGGGGTGAATCCGTGAGAGAGTACATTCACCGACACTGTAGGGAGGGATCTTAGCTGAGTAATGACGGCAAGATCAACATCCGAGATGTCACTGATCAGCCCTTGAGGACTATTCTGTTCACTTTTGCTAGACTGGCTGGTAGTGTGGCTCTTCATATGGCTAACATGTCTTATATGCAGTACGCTTTGGAATGCCTTGAACCGAAGGTGTTCAACTGGTGTGATGCAGTACTCTCTGTGATGAAAGAACAACTGACCAAGGTGAAAAATGGGAGATCCAAGAATTTCGGCTATGGTTCTATTTTGACCGCTTTTCTTTGGAGAAGATCCCACTAATGCAGCCGCAGTACATCTCACTTGGCTTACCTCCACCGACTGAGCCACGGATCCAGAGATGGGTTGACCTCATGTATCGACTGGACAACCTCATATTTCTTTCTTTGATACCTTATTTGAGTGGTTCGACTGTCAGGAGATGGTTTACGCCAAGTTTCCATATGCTAGCATGGATTTTCGGGGTGACCCGAATTTGGTGCTGACGGCTATCGAGCAGTGGGGCGCGATGGGTAGATTCTCTAACCATATCTATGTTTATTGTTTTTATAATGTTCTTATGTTTTCTTTGATCAAGACTAATCAAAACTCATGTGCTCATGCAGATATTGGACTAGTTCGACTAGTAGTACGCCAGAGAGAACCAGCTGCCGCTCTGGTAGGAGAGGCTGTGGGAAGGGCCATCATCCGTGACCTTGACGTGGCCGAGACTCTTTCAGCATTACAGGATCAAGTCGAGGGTCTCACCCTTGGTATCCCGGATGTGAGGACCGACGAGCTGCCTCTGCGGTTGCAGCGACATACTACTGGCGTGTCGAGTCGATGGACTAGGCTTTTGTGCATGATTGCACAGGCGGTGACTTGTTATCACCAGCATCATTAGACTAGGGTGCCCCCTATCAGTTTGAGTTTTGGGTCATTTGACCAATTTTGTCTTGGTTACAGAACATTATGTGTAAACCATAAACAGTTATATATATGTATTTTTGATTTTCGGAGCTTTATTTTGGTTAAGTTACATGATCCTGTTGCAAATATTGATGTGATGCTTCTTTTTATAAATGTCACAAATGTCTATCTAACACATAATTTTCCATTGAGTTTGTTAACGTGTTTAAATTTCTCGAAATATGTTGATATTGAATGAAATCGAACTGTCTTTCCAAAATCTTGACCCTTAGGAACATGCGATAGATAGATGGATTCCATACAGAGTAGATACCAGTGAGTTGTAGAATGACGAGTTGTGAGTCTAGCTTGACGACAAGTCGGCATATGCCATGTGCGCTGGCATCAGAGAGGAGTTCTATCAATGCAATGTATTCAACTATATTGTTCGTCGACCGACTAATACATACCCCTATGAAACTCACTAACTCGCCGCTAGGATTGAAGATGGCCCAGGCCGCAGAAGATAGGTTCCGCGAACTACGACTCGCTCCGTCGACATATCCAAAAAATGGTTCCAATAGGTTCGACATCTGCAAAAAATGAAAAAAGTGGATTACCTAACCAAAACAATTACCCTTAGCGAAAACAAAAATGTAACAAAAGCATAGGGATCACTACACTGAATTAAGCATAGTAACGCTTGAGGTACGACCCGTTGCGAGGTTGCGCCAGTGGAATCCCATCATAATCCATCAACTTGTAGGCTCCTTTTGCTAATACATGCTTAACAATATAGGGATCCATCCATAAAGATTTAAACTTACCTGCTCCCAACTCATCGGACTCCTAGTCATAAAGTAAGACCAGGTCGCCTTCTGAGAAGACATGAGGTCTGACATTTTTGTCGAACTGGCTTTGACTCATTTCTTATGAGCCTCGTTAGCCGAAGCTACATCACGTCGGGTATCATCCAATTGGATTAGTTCCAAGAAATGAGCCTCTTCTTCTGAAGTTCCGGTGAGAAGGTTGGCTGCAAGCTTGAGGGACGAGATTTCACACTGAATTGGCAAGATTGCTTCTAGGCCATACACCAGTTGAAAAGGTGTAAACCCGGTTGCATTCCTCACTGACGTTCGGTATTCCCACAAGGCCGAGTATAGGATCAGCTGCCAACTCCATTTATGGACTCCAATCATCCTTTGTAGCATGCGTTTCAGGACCTTGTTGATTGCCTCAACTTGTCCGTTAGCTCACGGATAATACAGAGTAGAGCTGTCATGGGACAATCCTAATTTGGCAGCCAACTCAACCATCATGTGATTGCGAAAATGCGATCCGTGATCTATGACTATGGCATGTGGGACATTGAATCTGGAGACTACGTGATTGAAAAAGAAAAGGGCAGTTGTTTCGCCGCTGTTGTTTAATGTAGGCATTGCCTTAGCCCATTTGGTAAAATAGTCTACTGCGACTATGATATACCCATGCCCCCCGGTTGAGGTGGGGTTACATATCATGAAATATATGCCCCATTTGGCGAATGGACCAACAACAACTACTGGTTGCAGAGGTGCGGGTAGTCTCCTGGTTTTTCTATCAAAGCTTTGACAAGCATGGCAACTTCTGACTACAGTTATGCAATCTTTGAACATTGTTGGCCAGAAGTATCCTGCTTGTAAAATATTTTGCGTCGTAGCATAACCAGATTGATGCCCCCACGCGTGCCTGAATGACAATCATTCAAGACTTTTTTAGCCTCCTCATGGGTGAGGCACCTTCGCAGAATTGTATCGACACCACGACGATATAGCGTATCACCGATGATCACGTAGTCTTTTGCTTGGTATTGAATCCGTCGTTGTTTTGATCGTGAGGTATTAGACCTATATGTTTGGGTTTGGAGATAGATGATTATATCTCCGTACCACGGATTGCTTGAAGATATCAGAAACAAATTTTCGTCCACGATTGCTTCTTCAGATGTTGCATCGTTGGATGATGATGGGAGATCACATAGTAACTCTGCGAAAACCGGGGCTTTCTTTGATTTGGATTTCTTGAATTCTAGATCAAACTCTTGTAAAATTGCTATCCATTTTGAATATTTGCCCCCAAGAAATTGTCGCGACAATATATAAGTCATGGGGTTGCAATCTGATAAAATGGTAATTTTTCTGAAGAGGACGTAGTGTCAAAATCTCTGCATCGCTTGAACAACTTCTAGGGCTAGCTTTTCAACATAGGAGTACTTTGTTTCCGTATCATTTAAGTTTCGGCTTAAATAATATATAGGATGTTCAATTCCATTATCTTCTTGAACTAAAACCATCGCTATGGTCGTATCTGCTGCAGTCAGATACAGGTTAAAGTCTTTTTGATAATCAGGAGCATACATTAATGATGCTTTTATTAGGGATTGTTTTAAAGCATCAAAGGAAGCTTGCACGACCTGATGCCAAATGAATGGTTCTTCTTTTTTCAATAGACGAGTATAACCTTTAGCAAGTTCAGCGTAATTTGGAATGAACCTCCTCAGAAAGTTTGCTTTCCCTTGGAGTTTCTGAATCTAAAGCAAATTTGAAGGTGGAGGCAAATCAATTATTGCTTGAACCTTACATGGGTCGAGACGAATCCCTTCCTTTGAGACCACAAAGCCAAGTAAACGACCAAAATTGACACAAAACACACACTTGTGTGGATTGAGTCGTATCTTGTAGTGTCGGCAACGTAGAAATATCGCTCTTAAATGCTGCGGATGATCGATCCGCTTTCACGAATGAGATGGGAGATCGTCGAGATATGGTTGAACGATGTTCTTGATGTCATGGAAAGCGTAATTCATTGCCCTATGAAATGTTTCCCTTGCCTTTTTTAAACCAAAGGGTAGCTTGCGATATGCGAATGTGCCCCACGGACAAATAAATGCAATCTTTGACTGGTCCTATGGGCGGATATTTATTTGATTATACCCAGAAAATCCATCCATAAATGAAAAGATTTCACATCTGGCGCATTCATCAATTATCTAGTCAATGAAGGGTGTGTTAGTGTCAGTCTTTACAGCCTTCCTCCAGTGATCAAATGTACTCTTACATAGTGATTTTGAAGTGTCAAGCTCAAATTTTGTCATTTCAGTGAGTCTTCAAGCAAAATTTGGTCACTAGGCATTAGGTCTAGGGTTTGCTTTCACTCCTTCTAAAGTTGCCCAAATGTCCTCGGTCACTATTCAGCTGAGTCTATCATCATTCATAGGGTTTTCATTATCATGTCAGTGTCTAATGAGTCATTTAACACCTTGTTCATGCTTCAGTTGTGCCTTGGCAAGTTCATTTCCCTCTCCTAGGGTTTTGAAGCCAATTTCTCTTGGATGGTCAGATCAATGGAAAAACTTGTTTCCTGATGTTCATACACCTTCCCCTATCCTTAAAGTACCATATCATACACTTCCCAACACTCAGATTCCCCAAATTCCTCATTTTTGCACAAACCCTAGTTTCTAGCTACAACCTGGCAATTTTCTAGGTTTGGCCTGTGATTTGCCCTTTTGGACCCCTTCTCCTCACTCAATCTCTGCGATTCCACTTTCCCCTACTTCCTAACATCCCTCCCCATTCCCAAAAATTTCCCCAAGAATTTAGAAGCCCCTTATCCCCTTCATTTCGCTTCATTTCGACCAAATTCCTTGTTTCACACATCGGGGCAAGTTTCACTCAAATGATGTTTCAGAGAAGTCAGAGATGAATTTTGGAAAACTGAGAGAGGTTTTTGTCCAAAACATGCCAAAGAAGAAAAAACTCTTTCACTTTTTGCACATGTGTCATGGTTTGATAGAAATGTCAAGAATACCGTTGCCTCAGGAGAATCAAAGGCACCTCTGAAGGACGGTTGGCCAAAACACAAAAACGAAAGAAAACGCCCGATCCACACCAAATTTTGGCCAAAGCCTATTTGGCTGAGCATGGTACTTGATTGGGGACTCCCAGCCCAAATTT
>APFE030562660.1:112494-130590 GCA_000404065.3 Pinus taeda
GCCTTTCAAGTTCACCACGTGATGTATGTATAATTCCTAAAATGCAGTCTAAGATGATAAACAAACGTTTTATCTTCTTTCAGCAATGAAAATCCTAGCTACTAAAGGGAAGAAAGTCAAGCATCTTTTCTTCACAGAGCATAGAGCACATGCTAAAATGCATAGTCCTAAATCAAGCCAAGCATTCAAAATGTAAATGCACATGCATGTATTTGTTTTTCAGCTCTCTTAATGTGTGAATGACGTTAAGAAAGCTATGTGCAAAACTGAATTATTTTTAAAGCGACAGTACTCAAAAATTCATTTTCAAAACGAAGTGAAAGCAAGAGAGACACTTTGCGATTTTGAAATAGAAATTGCTTTTCGACACTTTAAGACTAATAATTCAAATCCTATGCAACAGTAACTATATAATCAACTATCTAGAACAATGGAATTGCTTTCTAAAACTGAAAACGACAACTACGAAACTTTTAGATCTAGAGATGACAGTTCGACTATGCTACTTTTTGCAAAAGAGAACTAAAATGACGCACAATACATAAAAACGTTTATAGTTATTTTCACTAAGGAGGCGGAATAATGCAAGAGAAGGGGGTTTTTGCAGAAGTACACTGATTATAGACAACAAAACTCTTGAATAAGACTGAAAACAATGAGAAAAATCCACAGTCGGAGGGTAAGATGAATCCTCCTTGACCATCGCACCTGTTACACAATGAACTCAGTATGCAACGCACCTACTACACTTGAGAAGTGCGATGCATACAGGATGCCTTGAAGGTAGGGTGTGATGGTAGCAGTGTGAGACTTTGAACGAGATTTCACTCATAGTTTGCAATCTAGTTCAGGTGTTTAGGCTGAATAAGTAAAGATCAGTGTATGTAAAACACAGGGGTGATCTAAGAGGTTACTAGAGCCACCACTCAGGGCAATTACATTGCTTGCAGATCTATTGTTTAATTCATAAACAAAACATGGAGATTGATTGAAGCAACATTGATCTACTTTGCATTTGTATGAAAAATGCAGTTCGAAGGCTAGCTGGCTTGACTTCAGGCTCTGTTTGTATGTTCATAAAAGAAACAAGGATAGATAGGCTAACAAGTAATCTAGTCGCTCCCCAGTATGGTCGCCATTTTGTTATATGGGAATAATGTCCATTCAGATGCTGCTATTCCCACTAAGATGGGTGGCTATCTTAGAAACAAACAATCAAAGTCTATTATTGATTCCTTTTATGAAAATAGATGAGAGGAGAACCAAGAGGGCCAACCTGAGTCTTGCGCTCGACTTCCTCTCCTTCTTGATAGAGTTTTTGCCACTTCTTCTTTGTCTGCCCAACTTGAAAAGGACCTATGGAATCACAGCAACATACTACTATGCAAGAAACAAGGATCTAAATTCATAAATAATGCAGGATCAGATGTGCATTAACCATATAGATGCATACATAAACTAGTACACAAGAATATGGAAGGAAACAAGAATAACTTTATTCAGATGAAAAGTAGCAAGAAGATTAAAAACATGTGCTCTGACCCAGCATCATCGTCCAGCTAAGAAGCCCTTCTTCACCTCAAGCAAAGCTAGATCACCCAACACTGTGAATGTACACTAGAATACCAACAACACTTCTCTATAAGATACAAAATTCTAGCCTTTGGATCTCTGTGATGACAGATCCATATATAGATGATTACAAAGAGGTGAGTCATCTTTTGGGATCTTGATTAGTGCCTTCTCTCTGATAGTTCCTACTTCCACTTGGAGAATGATGATCTCTTACTCATCCTTGGTCAAAAATGGAGTGGCAAGTGTCAAAGGGGAAGCTTCTCGAAGATTCCATGATTTTCCACCTCGCATCTTTGTCCCTGCCATTTGTCCATTCCCGACCATCGCACCCTACAGAGGAGAAATTTAGTATGCATCACACCTTGTACATTGGGAAGGTGATATGCATCGCACCCTCTGCATTGAGCTTTCAATATGGTCCAGTTTTGACCATTTATGAGCAGTTTTCAGTGGAGAACTTCTGGGAGATGATGTAATCAGTTGACCTTGTTCCTTTACGCAGTGAAGCAATACTTTTAGGGACTAAAGAGCCCTCAGTTTATGGACATTTATGATTGGGGTTGAAGTGCCCAAAAATGTCTATAACACATAGGTAAACTTTGCTGCATTGAGTATACAACTCTTGGTTGTTGAGGCAGGATTGGCACCCAACCGCTAGATGTAATTCCAGCATAACCTAAATTCTCTTGTGAACTCCCGCATGGTTGTTCTCTCGAAGAAGACAATGAAAGGGTATACGGCCCTCCAGACGGTGGTAATCCAGTGCTCAAAGGAATGATTTGCCTTTGGGGACTGGATTGCCCAAACTGACACTGTGAAGGGTCAATTTGTTGAGACTCAACATAAGATATTCCAGATACTATTCCAGACGAACAAACGGGAACATACCACACTATCGAAACAGCCCCTGGATGGATTCCATCCAGTGATTGAGATTTAGTTGGGACAGATGGTACGCCAGTGAACATTGTTGGAGTAGCATCAGGAAGTTCTGCCATTGCTGTGTCGGATGACACAGTCCTAGATGTCGACAGTTGTTTAGACATATTAAGCCTATCCAAAAGATTCTTTAGCGATTCTTCAGGAACTTTCGATGGCGGGAGACTAAATTTTGATGAAGAAGGATATAGGGTGATCCCTGCTCCGAATTGCGATAGAGCGTTAGATGGAGGATCTTCCACAATCTCTTCTATGGCAATCAATCCAGGAGGAAGAGGTAGACCGTCATGTCCGTAAAATATTTCTGGTGCCGAAGAAGGTATAAGTTCTGCAGCGACAGATGTTTGGGGAGTAACACCTTCTGAATCAGTTGTAGATGGAACTGGTTCAGGGATAGAAGTGTTTACCGTCACACTAGGATCAGTTGTAATGTCCTCTTGTGGCTGCAGGATTTCTTCTGTAGAGGCAGGGTACCAGAAATTTTCGGAGTAACCGAAGTCTCTAAGGATGTCGGAGTACTTGCTCCAACTAACCTAGGGGACTTTGATCTGGTCAAATGAGTTCGCTTTGTCTGGAATAGCTTCATTTCCAGAGTCAACGATGGTTGACTCGTAAGTCTCCGCAAACGACGGGGTTTTGATTGACTTTCTTCCACGATTGTGGATTACTTGATCAACTCAAAATAAAAAGGGGAAAAATGATTCCGAATTAAATGAATTTTAGACGCTTTGACACAACTTGTTCTTTCAATTTTTAAGAGTCGATAAAAAAGAAAAGATGACTCTAGTCACCTTCGATTTTTAATGAGCCTGAAGTGAAAAGTGCTCAGATGGACCTTTTCCTTTAAGGAGTCTGAAAAGGAATGAAAGAGAATACTCTGGAAATCTAGACAGAGGGATTACCAAACCAATCGCAAAATTGCAGAATACTTTTTATGGTACGACAGTCAATCTTCCCGAATGCTGTGTTCAGTGCATTGCGATCGATTGGGCGACAGACATGGCTTCCTAAGGATAAAGGATATAGCCTATTATGGTCTCCCAATATATAATCGACGGTACGTGGGAGCACAAGTCCGTACTGGCACTTGTCGTCTCAAAGAGGAGGAATCACCCAACCAACAATGAAAGCGACAGTTACCATGCTTAACGATGTTGGAATATGTCTCTAGCCTAGACTTCTAGATGTTGTGCGTTAGGTTCCAAGGCGTTTTTAGGTTCATTAATTATTTTATAATTGATATTGTTTAAGGAATTTTCCTTTCAGGTTCACCGCGCGATGTATATATACAATTCCTAAAATGCAGTCTAAGATGATAAACAATCGTTTAATCCTCTTTTGCAATGAAAATCCTAGCTACTAAGGAAAGAGAACTGAGGGTCTTTCAACAAAGAGCACAGAGCACACACTAAATGCACTGTCCTAAATCAAGCCAAGTAGTATAAATGCGAATGCACATGTATGTATTTGTTTTCATCCTTCTTAATGTTTGAATGACAAGAAGAATGCTAAGTGCAAATCTGGATTATCTCTCCAAAGTGATAATACTAACAAATTTCTTTTCAAAAGGAAGTGAAGATAACGACGACACTTTTGCAATTTCGAAATGAAAATTGTTTTTGACACTTGAAAAACTACTAATTCAAATCACATACAAGAGTAACAGTGTAATCGACTATCAAGAACAATGAGATTCTCTTCTATGATTGAAAACGACACTTGCAACACTTTCAGATTAAGAAACGACAGCTCGATTACGTTACTTCTTTGTAAAAGAGAACTGAAAATGGTGCACAATACATAAAATTTTTTACAGTTCTTTGCAAAATGGAGGTAGAATGATGAAAGGAAAGGGGGTTTCCACAGGGATATATTGAACACAGACAACAAAACTCCTGAATAGATATGAAAAGAGTGAAAAAAAACTAAAGACTGAAGGCAAAATTAACCTTCTCTGACCATTGCACCTATTCCACAGGGAATCCAGTATTCATATCACCTACTGCACATGGGAGGTGTGATGCATACAGACTGCCTTGAAGAGAGGGTGCGATGGTAACAATGCGAGTCTTCTACTTTATCTTTGGTCACAATTTGTAGTTCAGTTCAGGGATTTAGGCTGAGCAAGTGATGTTCAGTAAATATAAATCACAGGGATTGATCTAAGGAGGTTACTAGAGCCACCACTAAGGCAATTAGAGTGTTTGCAGATCGATTGTTCAATTTATAAACAAAACCCGGAGATAGATTGAAGTAGCATTGATCTACTTTTCACTTGCATCAAAAATGCAGTTCAAAGGCTAGCTGGCTTGACTTTAGGCTTTGTCTGTAAGTTTATAAAACAAACAAATATAGAATAGCAAACAATCTACTCGCTCCCCAGCGGAGTCGCCATTTTGTTATTGGGAATAGTGTCCACTTGGAGCTACTATTCCCACTAATACTGGTAGCTATCTTAGAAACAAACAAGTTAAAACTACTTTCATTTTCCTTTATAGGAAATAGATAAGAGGGGAACAAAGGACACCAACCTCAGTCTTGCACTTTGTTCCTTGCCTGGTTCCTCTCCTTTCTGATAGATCTTTGCCACTTCTTCTTCGTCTACCCAGCTTCAAAGAGCACTTGTGGAATCAAAGCATCATAATACTATCGAAGAACATGGATCTACAGCCATAAACAATACATGACCAGATATGTATTGACCACACAAACGCATAAACAATTAACCATACAAGAATGTGGAGGAAAACTTGAATAGCTTTATTAATATCAAGAATAGCAAAGAGGATTACAACCAATAGTTCTGACCTAGCATCATCCTCCAGCAAGAAAGCCCTTATTCACCTCATGTAAAGCTTAGATCACCCAACATTATGATGTTACGCCAGGAAACCAACAACACTTCTCTACAAGATACAAGATTCCAACCTCTGGATCTCTGTGATGAGGGATCCATATATAGATGATTGTAGGGGGTTGAGTCAGCTTCTGGGTTTTTGATTAGTGTCCTCTCTCTGATAGTTCTTGATTCCACTTGGAGATTGATGATCTCTTACTCATCCTTGGGTGAATTCAGAGAGGCAAGTGTCAGAGGAGAAGTTTCTGGAAGATTCTATGATCCTCCACCTCACAAACTGTCTTTGCCATTTGTCCATTCTCGCCCATCGCACCCTACAGAAGGGCTTTCGAGAATGCATTGCACCCTTTACACTGAGTAGGTGATATGCATCACACCCTCTGCACTGGGCATTCTGTATGGTCCATTTTTGACCAGTTCTGAGCAGTTTTCTGTGGAGAACTTCCTTGAAGCAACACTTTTAGGGACTTAGGAGCCCTTAGTTTATGGACATTTGTGATTGGGGTTACAGTGCCCAAAAATGTCTATAACAACCATCCCACAGGTGGAAAGGCGACCCAAACCGACCCAACAACCAGCTCCAGAAACATCCATAAGGCCAGCTATTTGAACTAATTCGCAAATCTGGATCGTTGCAGGTCACGAACTAAGGACTAGCGACAACGTCGCAACAATACAGTGAATGATAGAGAATCATCGTGGATTTTAAGGGTTTACAAGTGATGATGCAGAAACTTAGTCAAAAAGGGTCAATCTTCAACATTAGAGAGTATTTGCTTAATCTTCTTACATTGGTGGGAAGATATGAACATGCTTATTTGACGCATGACACAGTAGAGGGACTGAGATGAGGACAGTGACGAATTACTGTGTAATAGATGCCCCCTAAAGCGTGAAGCCTGAGAGAGTGGGAGGGGTGAAATGATTTACGAAACTGTCTAAACTGGAACCACCTCGAAGATCCTGCAGGTGCAAGTACAACTGATATTTGTGACAGTGAAATACATATAGTATAGGCATGGGCACAACCATCCAAAAGACATAGGAGACTAGGTCTGTGGTATGGACACAACCATCCATATGATAAGACCACAATACTGATAAAGGTACGGTCACAGCCATCCATGAAGATTCAGGCATGGTCACAGCCATCCATCAAGGAGTCACATATGTAATCACGAACCAATCCACGCAACCCGAACATATGCAATCTGAGTTTGGGGTCTTGAAACCCAACCGACCAAAGTACAAATCCTACCATGTGAACAAATGTGCTAGAGTCGAACATGATAGAAAGTCGCTTGATTACCGGTCAATGATGAAAACCGTTAACAAGCACGAGAGAAACCATCAATAATGCCAATGGCTCTCAAGGTACTGTCCAGTACAATCCACTAAGTGTGAAAAATGAGCTGAAGTCGAACACTTGTGGAATCACCTAATTGAAGACCAATGAGGAAATTCTGTCATCAGGTGCGAAGAACTTGCCATTGAGGCATGCAAGATCCAAGGTACCGAAAGGGACCTTTAGATCAATCTCCTGGATAATGAGCTGGCGTCGACAGGAGACGATTCATCATAGGAGGGCCATAATGTTTCCCCCATCAATGACACGAGATAAGGAACAAGTGGTAGATGGTGAAACAAAAGATTAGAGGAGGAGCTAAGTGTGTAAACTGCAGAAAGATTATACTCTTGAATATATCGGCGACATGACTCCAGAATGTGGCAGCATTTTGATACAAAGGGATCGGAGGATTGATGGAAGCAACATGGATAAGATGGAATGAGGCAAAATGAAAACCCAGACCCCCATAAGGCCAAATGATGATGTATGGATGTCCCAACCTGACAAGAAGCAAAGGTGTCAATGTTCAAGAGTGACTAGCTACCATAGATAACGAATGATGATTTCCAAATTTTTACCCAACCATTGCTATCGAGTACCGCAATTAATTTTGAAAACAAGCTTGAAGGGGATAGCATATGCTTGTAATATAAGTTCGACCTTCGGTCGAATCCAACCTAGTAATAGTTTAACGAGCCCTAGGGAGAAGAAGCTCGAGTCTCGTCATGGTGACGAGTCCAATGTCGTCAGGGTTTAGCAAGGTCGACATAGGTAAAACTCGGAGTCTTTTTCATGTTTATAGAGTTTGAAAAAGACACAGAAAATAAAACTCTAGGGGGGTCCTTTTTCGTAGAATTGTGTCCCTCGAGCCCAAAAAAGTATAAAATATTACTCGAGAGAACTGCTTGACCATTATGATCAGGGGGTACTTTTCATAATTAGAGGCCTCGATCGAAAAAAGTAGAAAAGAGATCGAAAACACGTCATTTCGTAACCAATATCGAACTTGAAATGACAAAAGTCCAGTGATCTTTTCATGTTTATATGGTCAGAAAAGAGCCCAAAGTGGATCTCCTTTTAGTCCGCTTAACGAGTTAAAAGGGAAAACTTGGTAACGTTTTCATCTTTTACGAGTTAGAAAAGAGCTTAAAGAAGACTCACCCTAGAGGAATGAGTGGTATAAAGGGTAGCAACTAGTTCCGGTAATGGTGGAACTGCTCAAAACATGTAATGGTTAAGAGGCTGGCTAATAAAACCACTCATCGCCGTGGTTCCTCAGAAAAGGAAAAACAACCAAGTGAAAGCATATGATTGGCCAAAGAGAAAGCATATGGTGGCAATGGAATGAAAAAACCAAGACTCATCTAGCAGAATTTAGTGGATAAAAACAACAATCACGAGATGTAAATCGTGTATGGGTTCATTTTTACACAAGCTTGAACCATGGAGAACTCTGATTGAATTAGGTTTCATGTTTACACAAGCTTGAAACGAAAAAATATGCCTGTTATGAGTTCGCATGTCCCCAGCATAACGACACAAATCGAGGTGCATGCCCCCAAGCTTCATGGCATTCAACAAGGTGGATGGAATGAAGGTTCACTTTCAAGATTTTGGAAAGGCTCGACTCAGATTTTACGAGATCTTAATCAAAGATTCGATTTGGAAAAGGGAGTTATTTCATTTTTTAATGATGTTGACACAGTAAAAGAGCTATCCTCATAACCCTTGTTTCATTTTTTAACGAGGTTGACACAATATCAAGAACTCTCCTCGGTGACCCTTGTTTCATTTTTTAATGAGGTTAACACAAGATCAAACTATCCTCGGGACACCCAGTTTCATTTTTTAACGAGGTTGACATAGGAACAAACTATCCTCGGGACACCTGGTTTCATTATTTAACGAGGTTGACACAGGAACAAACTATCCTCAAAACTCCTTGTTTCATTTTTTTAACGAGCTTGACACAAGACAAGGAACTATGCTCCAATATCCTTGTTTCATTTTTTTTTAAACGAGGTTGACACAAGAAAATAACTATCCTTGGGACATTTGTTCATGGGTCATACGAAAACATGACTCCCAAGAGATCTCCACTGGATGGAAGAATCACGCTCTGGGAGGAACACATGTCATGATACATCAATGACAGATCAGGTTCCAATGCCCCTAGTACATGATGTACAAGACCATCTACATGATCATCAGTAGATGTGGAGACAGAATGGGTAGCCACATAATTGACGTGCGGTTAGGAAGGTACTGCTTGTGAGCAAGAACCAATAGGGGATGACGGCTACACAGGAGGCATCGGGGGACTAAATAACGATAATTGATCGATGGTCACAATTCTTCCATCGTTTGGAAAATAGACTACATGGAAAAGTGAAGAGACAAGGGCCCCCATGGCATAAACATAGTCATAGCCAAGGAGAAGACTGAAATCTAAAGCACCTTGGACAACCATTACATCTATATAGACGGTTTTGCCTCCCAAAGTAATAGGAAACTTCGGAAGGATCCCCAAAGGTTGGTTGGTTCCTCTGTTAAACACAATAGATTCTACGTAACCGCCATAAGCTATGGGGCGCTAAAGCTTGCCAAGTAGTGAAAGGCATGAGGCTAATCGATGCACCCTCATCCAAGGCAATGCCAAGTTTGGTCTTATCATAGACATGTACGGTAATCTGGAAAGGCACTTAGGATGGAAGGCGAAATGCAGTCAAATGACTCCAGTCGAAGGAAACGACTGAACTACTTGGTGGGGGTATCGTATGATTCCCCCCATGCTCTATAGGAATCGAAGAAGGACACTCTTGATCGACGAGGATAGGAGGGTTGTTCTCGGACTCAGGAGAATTTGATGAGACGAGAAGAACATGAACAATGTGATCATGACGCTCTTCTGAAACATAGTGAGCAACGGGCGATGAATCCAAGTCGACACTCTCTCCAACCAATGGTCGGTTTGGAACGGGCTAAGCACAACCAGGTTCGGGAAGAGAAGGGTGGACAAGAGAAGAATTTGAGTTAATCTCTTTGTCAACTGGGAGAGGCTCTAAAGAGATCCTTTGATAACTAACTAGAAGTGGAGGCGAAGAAGCTATAAGACTTTCCAAAATAGCTGAAGCTTTATCCATGAGTGGACAAAGGTGAAGGGAATGGTTGCCTTCACACAATCTACAGGGGAATCAAATCTTCCCTTTCTTCTTACCACTACCAGTTGATAGGGAAGCATAGTCATGAGCTTTAGAGGATGTTGAGGGACGAGCTAGATCGAGAGACCATACTTCTAAGATCCTAGGAATACTAGGACAATCACGAAGAAGATGGTCACCCTTGCACAATTTACAGGGAAACTTAACCTTCTGTAGAGGAGCAGAGGGTAGTACGACCTGAGATGTACTAAGAGCAATAGCTACACAGGTAGCCTCACATTTATTAGACTTCTTCTTCTCCTTCGTCTTCTTCTTCTTCTTCTTCTTAGTCTCCTGGTTACTACACGTGAAACTTTCACCAGGTGAAGGAGGAGATGAAGGCAAGGAAACAGGGGAAGAAGGCACAGGCTCAACCTTGGAATCAACATGTCATGATTCAGATGAAGGAGGTAGTGGAGTCGCCAACTTGTGATGCAAGAAAGTGTTCCCTCTACGGAAAGAGGCAACCCCTCTAGCCCAAGAGTGGGTCTAGTGACAACAAAGACAAATCAACACTTGATTTCCTTAAACAGTCATTGTTGGAGGCCTACCTCAACCGGTGGTCGATGAAGTTCCGTTTCACTACTCCAACTTTTGCTTCCTTCTCGTCAATGAGTGATTAACCTGAAACAACACAAAGGAGAAACAACAAAGCATGTAACTAGGAAACAACAATGATCTATGTACTCATAAAGTCAAGAAGTCATGAGTTATCAAGTAAATTACATACAAGACATAGGAAAAAATCATTGTTTATATTAATAATGAATCAAGAGCAAGCTTACAACCAAGTCTTGACATCGCAAGCCTTCTCAGAGGGTCCAACCAGTATGTTTCTCAAGCATTCACTTTTCAAGGATGAATCTCCCAATATACAATGTCTCTCTCTTTCATTCATAAGCTTTAACAT
This sequence comes from Pinus taeda, assembly GCA_000404065.3. Lineage (NCBI taxonomy): Eukaryota > Viridiplantae > Streptophyta > Pinopsida > Pinales > Pinaceae > Pinus > Pinus taeda. The sequence continues at coordinate 123,324 of APFE030562660.1, forward strand.
AATGTTAAGGGCACTCCACAACTTTCCACAAGCTATCAACAATCCCAAACTTGTCACACCCAGACCAGCTATCTAGCAAACTCAAAAGCACTAGCAGCACTGCCCAACCAAAAGAACTATTAACTAGTTAAAAAAGCTAAGGAACTAGCAAATCATAGCAATGGTGAGTAATTTTATAGGAGAAGGAGTCCCCATGAAATAAGGGAGAGGGAGCTTATCCTCAAGGAAGGTAGCACAAGAGGCGGAACCACCATCCCACAGGCAGGAAGGTGACCCAAACTAACTCAACAACCAACTCTAGAAACATCCAGAAGGCCGACTGTTTGAACTAATTCACCAAATCTGGATTGTTGCGGGTCATGAACCGCGGACTAGCAACAACATTGCAACGATACAATGCGTGACATAGAATCGTTGTGGATGTTAAGGGTTTACTAGTGATGATGTAGAAACTAAGTCAAAAAGGGTCAATCTTCAGCATTAGAGAGCATTTGCTTAATCTTCTTACATTGGTGGGAAGATATGAACATGTTTATTTGATGCATGACACAGTAGAGGGACTGAGATGAGGACAGAGACAAATTACTGTGTAACAGATGCCCCCTAAAGCATGAAGCCCGAGAGAGTGGGAGGGGTGAAATGCTTTACGAAATTGTCTGAACTAGAACCACCTCGAAGATTCTGTAGGTGCAAGTACAACTGATATCTGTGATAGTGAAATACATATAGTCTAGGCATGGGCACAACCATCCAAAAGACATAGGAGACTAGGTCTGTGGTATGGACGTGGCCACCCATCTGATAAGACCACAATACTGAAAAAGGTATGGTCGCAGCAATCCATGAAGACTCAGCCATCCACACTTTCTTGCATCACACCATCCCATTTCAAAGACAACACTTTTTGAAACCCACAAGAAGAACTTTTGGACCTAATGCACTCTTTTTCAAATTGCCTTGGCACTTTCTCTTTGACCTTTGCACTCTTGTTCACATCATTTTTCAACAATGATGCATGTTGCTACAATTTTACCTCATATTGTTTACCTATTTTACGAGGCAACATGTTAGATTCCTGCAACATATTATCACACCCATTAGCAACATCCATGAAATTGGATTTTAAATTTGATATATCTCCTTGAAAGCCGTCATTCACAACATCTTTGTGCTTGAACATTAACAAAGCAAAATTCTGGCTAGCATTCACAATTCTCTTCATTTATCCAGCACGCATAAGAGGCAAACTCATCTTCTTACTATGCGCTCTAACAATGTACTCAATCCCATTCTTGAACAAGTCATATTTGTTCTCATGGTGATGAAAAATAGCTCTCCTATCATAAAGATATGGGCTTCCCAAAACTATACCACAAATATCAATTGGAATTTCATCGAGCTCTACCTCATCTAGAAAGTTTGCATTGATTACAAATTTCAATTTACATCTTCTTATCACCTGCAATTTTGGATTGCCACATATCCAAACTAGAGGGTATGGTTTAGGATGAGGAATGGTTTCTAGATTCAACTTCTTGACAATGTCTTCTGAGATAAGATTTGCTTGAGAATCACTATCAAATAGTGTGTCAATCTTGGTATGTTTTGAAATAAGTCTAATGTGGAAAATCTATGTTCTTTTTTTTTTCATCTTGAGTTTCATTAGAACAATTTGAAGAACTAGTACTTGCTATGTCCTTACCTTTCAAACTAATAACTGTGATCTTTGTTTCATCTCCAGAATTTGAACCTAAATCATGTTGTGTAGTTGCAACTATCTTCTCCTTCTCCTTGTTCTTAAACTTTTTCGGTCTCATTTCTGGATGAAGTTTCCAACAATCTTCATCATGTCCATCTTTGGAACAATGTTTACATGTGATTTTGTCTTTCTCAATGTTGATTATAGCATTCTTTTTCCCTTTTCCTTTGAACTTACCTTTTCCATTTTCTCAAGAATCAAAGAAACCCTCACTTTTCTCATCATAAACATTCTTCCCTCTTTCTTCTAGATGCGTGGCCTGTACACAAACTTTATCTAAATTCGTAGGGTTGAACATGAGAATAATGTGTCTAAGGTAACTATGTAAACCTTCAATGTATTTGAGAAAAGTGTCTTGAGATGAAAGATCTACACCCAATAATAAGGCTCTCCTCCTAAACTCTTGATTATATGTTAGGGTCCCACACTAACCCCCTTATTTATGTAATGGGATCACGTCATAGTCAAGAGTCAATAAAGCCCATATTAATAATTGTAAGTGGTTAATCCACAATTAATAACGGAACCACAGTTAGTTGCAAATGGGTCGTAGTATTAAATAGATGGTATTATTAATACCATGGTATTGGCCCGTGGTATTGCATGTATGAGTCATATATAAAGGATAGAGACTCCCTGCGAGGAGCATCGTGTCTTATTTTGTAATCGAGCTCTGCTCTATTGGAGGTTGCCCCCTCGAAGAGGCAAGTGAACATTACTCTCTGAATAATAAAATCATTGCTATTCTGTGTTCTGGGTATATTTTCTTTGCATATTCTGTGTTCTGGGTATCTTTTCTTCGCATATTCTATATTTGGGTATCATTTGCAGGTTAAGAGCATAACAAGTGGTATCAGAGCACTTTCCAGGGCTGGTGGGATCTCCATTTCGTAGCAATTTTTTTTTGGCTAGAGACGTGTTCCGGCGTCTTTAAACCACGGGATCTGTCATTGAGCGCATAAATCTATGGATTTGGGGAGGCATGCACGCAGGAAATACAAGAGGTGGTCACGTCTGTTGGACTCCCTTGTAACCCCTATAGGTACCCCTTCGAGTAGTAGCGCATTAGACAGAACTGCACACGGACTGTCTTCCACGTACCCTCTGGGTATATCGGAAGCCCCCTAGGCTCCCTTGAAACCTCGCCATAGATAAACCGTCGACCGTCTCACGGCTACAGTACACCGAGAACAACACTCGGAGAGATTACTCGCCTATACAATAGGGTAGTCGGGTTGTACAGCTAAGGGTACGGTCGATCCTCCTTAGTTAGAGCCCTGAAACATTGGGCTGAGTACTACTGCCAGACCCTTATGTATATTGCGATTTGTGGCACCTAACACTCCTCAAGACCCTAGTTCCCTTTTCTATCGGGGGATCACACATCACCTCTTCCAGATCTGCTTGTGCAAAGGAGTGCAGCAGTAGCAGACATCGGTCCCAATCAGCCATTCCGATCTAATAGATCCATCAGATCCATAGAAGCAGTCTGTTTCGCTGCCCAGCGCTATCAGATCCGCCATTCAGATCTCTTAGATCCACCAGATCAGAGTCGTTGTGAAGGGTTCCTATACCGGGGTGTAATTTTCGCAGGACTTTTGGTTGCATTGACATTTTGAGAATTTGGCCACTGCAGTATTGATAAGGAAGGAGTAAAACTCCAGTAGGAGTTTTCAGATCTAGCCCATCAGAATCAGGACGGCGAGCTGAGCACGGTGGTACCATTCACTTCTTAGTGAATTTTTTTTTTAGGCGGTCCCAATTTTAAAAAAATTCGGTTGGTGTATGGTAGCAACTAGAGCTCAAGCGATGGCCAATGAAAGGATGGACAAACTTGAAGAATCAGTGCAACACCTCCACAGTCATCTTACCAGACTATATAGCATGGTCGAGAAAATAGCCCAGAAGGGCAAGGAGCAAGCCCACGAGGAGGCGTATAATGGCCATGAACACAATGAGGGTGAGTCTAGCCACTCTCCTCACGTTTGGCACACCCACTCACAACCCAGTCAGCGACCTCCCAAGTTGGATATGCATAAATTTGACGGTTCTCACCCGTCGGCATGGATAACACAAATGGAGCAGTATTTCAAAATAAATCGCATCTTTGATGATGAGACTCAGCTTATGTTGGGAAGCATGTACTTGGACAATGAAAGGTGGCAATGGTGGGAATGGCATCAATGTTGCACTGGACCTTTTAGGACTTGGCCCAAATTCACCAAAGCTCTTCAAGACCGCTTTGACCAGGAATCATCTTTTTTGGGTCGTCTTACTAAGCTCCGACAGACTGGTACAATGGATGAATATATTACAGCTTTTGAAGCCTTAGCCTTCTGCACTTGGGGTCTCTCAGATGGGTTCTACACAGAATGTTTTATCAGCAGTCTTAAAGAAGCTATCAAAGCCCAAGTCCTACTGCACCACCCTCCCACATGGACGGAGGCTTGCAAGGTAGCTCGTAACATGGAATGTGCATTAGCAGCCCAATACAGTCGCCCAAATTTCTCTGCTAAAGGTCGCCCCCCACAGGCTCACAAAACGACTCAAAAACTTAAGGTCCAAAAGGTGTCACCTACAGAAATGGCCGAAAGAAGAAAGCAAGGCCTATGTTACTACTGTGATGAAAAATACTCCCTAGGTCATAAATGCAAGGAGCCCAAATTTTTTCAAATTGATGCCACTGACTACAGCTCAACAGAGGAAGATCCACCACTGGAGGAACATGAGCCGCTAGAAGAAGACAACCAAAAGGACAATGTCTTTGACGAACCAATTATTTCGTTGCATGCTTTGGCAGGGATTTCTTCCCCTCAAACTATCAAAATCATAGGTTTTATTAAACATCGCCTAGTAGTAGTCTTGATTGATAGTGGAAGTACACATAATTTCATCCATCAAAAAGTTACAGAAGCAGTGCATTGTTTTGTACGAGCGATTTCTAACTTCCAATTTCAAATTGCGGATGGAGGCACAATGAAATGTGAAGGACGCTGTGAAAATGTCAAACTTCAAATGGGGGATTATCAGTTGAAAACCCACATGTTTGCCATACACATGGGGGGTTCCGACATTGTCCTTGGAGCTGACTGGCTCCGCACTCTTGGGCTAATCACAATGGATTTCCAGGAGTTATATATGAGTTTTAAGCAGAACAACCACACACATACCCTCCGTGGACTCCAGGCGGGAGCCCCCTCTATCATCAGCTCGCATAGGATGGAAAATTTGTTAAAAAAGGGCAATCATGGAGTTGTAGCTCAATTTAATGCCATCCAGGCAATCGAAACCAAGCCTCTGCCAATTCATCCTGAGATGCAACAGATTTTAAATAACCATCTGCCAGTCTTTGACAAACCTCAGGAGCTTCCACCCTCGCGAGGGGAACATGATCATAGCATCACCTTGGTTCCAGGGGCCCAACCCCCAAATGTGCGCCCATACAGATATTCGTTCACCAAAAAGAATGAAATAGAAAAAATCATCAAGGAACTTTTGGAAGCAGGTGTCATTCGCCCCAACATTAGTCCTTATTCATCCCCAGTGGTCATGGTGCTCAAGAAAGATGGGGAGTGGCGGATGTGCCCCGACTTCAGGGCCCTCAATAAGTTGACAGTCAAAGATAAATTTCCCATCCCGGTGGTTGATGATTTGCTGGATGAACTCAATGGGGCTCAATTCTTCACTAAGGTGGATCTTCGCTCAGGCTACCACCAAATTCGCATGAAGGAAGTCGACATCCCCAAGACTGCTTTAAGAACTCATGAAGGCCATTATGAATTCCTGGTCATGCCATTTGGTCTTTGTAATGCCCCCTCTACTTTTCAGAGCCTTATGAACCACATTCTCAAACCATATCTCAGGAAATTTGTCCTTGTCTTCTTCGATGACATCCTCATCTATAGTTGCATTTGGGCCGCACATCTTCAGCATGTAGATCTACTCGTGCAACTGCTCCGCAAGCATAAATTATTTGTCAATATGTCCAAGTGTTCATTTGGCATGGCGGAAGTAGAGTATTTGGGCCACATTGTGGGGCGTGAAGGTGTCAAGGTGGACCCCAAAAAGATCCAGGCAATACAGGAATGGCCTCAATCTAAGACCTTAAAGAGCTTGCAAGGATTTTTGGGTCTCACAGGCTATTATCGTAAATTTTTCCACAACTACGGTCGCACAGCGAAGCCCCTCACCCAAATCCTAAAGAAAAATTCATTCTTCTGGAATGAGGAAGCACAACAGGCCTTTACAGCTCTAAAAAATGCCATGTGTTCCACTCCAGTTTTAGCATTACCTGACTTCACCAAATATTTTGTCATTGAATGTGATGCTTCGGGTACAGGTATTGGGGTGGTCTTAAAGCAGGAAGGGCAACCGTTGGCCTTCACAAGCCAACAACTCAGTGGGAGGAATCTGGGCCAATCTACCTACAAGAAGGAAATGATGGCAATCTTACATGCAGTTGACACCTGGCGACCTTAATTATTGGGGCGACGTTTCCAAATCCGCACAGATCATCACAATCTTAAATATTTTTTGGAACAACGCCTATCCTCCCCACAACAAAATAAATGGTTAGCCAAAATGCTGGGATATGATTATGAGATCATTTACAAGAAAGGGAAAGACAATAGTGTAGCAGATGCATTATCTCACCAATTTGAGGTGGAAAGTACCCTGCTAGCAATTTGCCTCCCCATTCCAGAATGGATTGAAGAAGCTCGCAGGGAATGGTTTTCACACCCCGGGCTCTCCCAACTCATTTCTCAATTACAGGTAGATCCAAATTCCACCAAGGGCTACTCATGGCAGGATGATATTCTTCGCTACAAGGACAGAGTCGTAATATCACCAACATCCACCTTCAAAAGTCGCATTTTGGCAGAAATGCACTCATCTCCCATTGCAGGACATTTGGGCTTTTAGAAGACGTATGCTCGCACCAGAAGATCATTTTTCTGGACAGGCATGAAAAAGGAAATCCTTACCTTCGTAACTGAATGCGATGTCTGTCAACGCCACAAAGGGGAAACCGTCAACACACCAGGCACATTACAACCATTGCCCGTTCCGGCATCAATTTGGACGGAGGTTTCTATGGATTTCATTACAAGTCTTCCAAAGTCAGGGAACAAGTCAGTCATCATGGTGGTTGTGGACCGATTGTCGAAGTATACTCATTTCTGCGCTCTTCCCCACCAATTTACACCAACTTTGGTTGCTCAAACTTTCATGGATCAGATCTTCAAATTGCATGGCATGCCCACTTCTATTGTGTCTGACCGTGACCCGATCTTCACCAGCAATTTTTGGCAGGAACTCTTCAGAATACAAGGCACTCAACTAAAACTCAGTACTTCCTATCATCCGCAAATAGATGGTCAAACAGAAGCCGTCAACAAATGTCTAGAAACCTACCTTAGGTGTTTTACTTCAGAAAAACAACACCTTTGGGTACAGTGGCTACCTCTGGCAGAATGGTGGTATAACACCAACTATCATGCCACCACC